>QKQZ01011204.1:0-12381 GCA_003595255.1 Solenopsis fugax | reverse complement strand
AGAAATTGGCCAATCATAATCGATTTATAGAAGAATTCTCGACTATGATTGATCAATTTCTTATGGTTATTGCCTGCATAAACCAGCCTTTACTCTTCGTCTCGCGCGCAATCGCGTGCCGCTAGGCTCTCGCTCAAAAGAAGAATCTGCAATTACCGACGTCGAGGAAGTTCGTCCTTAGGTTTAGCATCCTCTTGAGTTTATAAATCATTCATAGGTCTATAAAGACAGCGAGTAAAACATACGTCTATATTCATTGATTATACGTCTATATTCGTTGATTATGCAGAGAAAAGTCGCTAATTATGACATACTACTTTGTTTTTTAATTGTTTTTTATTAAACAAAAGCTAAAAATGAAACTTTGAAAACGTACACAAACGTAATACAAACTAGAAAGTGTTTTCTAGCAAACAATATAGCAGTTTTTATAATATTATTTCGAATTTTGAAATAATTGAACTTTTCGTAAGATAAACAGAAATAAGCGCCTGACAAAATAAGCCTCAAAACCGATATAATACTGACTGTTATTTTATATATTTTTGAAATGTTGCTGCAACATTGCTGAAGATATTGTAGAAAAAGTCTCTGCAACGTTGCTTTTTCTATGCTGGGATAGTGGTATAGGTGACTTTTCTTTAATATTAGATGATTGCAAAAGTTTGTGCCGATTTTCATAAGTGACCGCAACATTTCGCTGCAATAGCGCTCGAATTTGTTTCATGACATTGCTTACAGATGGACAGAAGGTCACACATCACATCTAATCCTTAGAAACACAGAAACTTTCCGTTTGGGGCCGTGTGTGCGTTCGGACGTGTTCCGTTACAAAATTTTTGCAGGATTGTTGATGCAATCATTGGACTTCGTAATCCTAAACTTTGATGATTTTTGCATTCCAACTTTGTGTTCTCGTGTTTCATATTTGACTTTTGTGTGAAATGGCCGTAACGTTTCCGGTTAATTTTGGGGACGGCAGCCAATATTGATTTAATTCACATTTAGTTCTGAGCTCTTATCAAAGCATAGTGATCTCTCAACGTATTTTTGTGGTTCAAGAGCGCGGTCGCGTCTCGCGCCAAGTGAACACGCAGCTAAGAGAGATCGCGTCTCTTTACACGTCAGCGACTTCCAAGAGCGATACAATTTATACAGATAGGGGAGACCAGTGCTATTCGTTGCAGTTTTTTTTCTTTTGCGTTTCCTGAGTCCTGTATTCATTAAAAAAAAAAAAGTTGGACGGTTTGAAAGGTTGAACCTTCCCCTTCACAATGCCGTTATAGATAAAACACGGAAATGTACTTGCTTTGAATTACATATAAAAATGTCGACCAGTGCCAAATATATATATGCCATAAGCCCGGGGTAATTCGTAATCAGTCCGGGAATATTCTGAAATTTGTGTTTTAAGATGATAAAATGTAAAAAAGCTGTTGTTAAGACTCTGTTTTATTATTCAGAAAACGATATATAGTATTATTAAGAAAAGTTGAACACAATAAAAAAAATAAACACAATAGAGAATTTTATTGCTTCAGCGTTTTCGGAACAAGTCAGGGACTATTCGTATTTCGTGTAATTACACCTGTTGAGTATTAAGTTATGTATTTTGGTACATAGAACGCGAATATAAAAGAAAAAATTGTTCAAACGACGATTCGACGTTCAGTGTTTCGAATCGCCCTAGCATCAACTTTGCGCATTATTGCCTACATTATGGTCTACAAAAATTGACATCACACAGCAAAAAGTAAACACGAAATGTTTCAAATACATTCAACTGGACACGATACATTCAAAGTTTTCAAAAAGAATCTTATTTATCTTACTTAAATTTTGAAGAAATGCTGACTGTCAGAAATTACTTCGACTGTCGCAAAACACATTTTTTACTGCCACGACTTCAATATGACGTCGTGGCCAACGAAACTTTATTAGCAACGTCGTTACATTAGGACGCGTTTACAGTATTTAAAGTAAATTTTTAACATATACCCATACAAAGATATTTTCATTTTTAGGAATTACCTCACTTAACGAATAGCCCTGGTAAACGCCGGTTCCGAACGGCCTTATCTAGAGGGGTTCTCTTGGTAAGATACTTTCGGTAATTTGCCATTGCCTTTCGAGAGGTACGATCGAATAAAGTCAGATGTTTTAGACAGTGGTATTTGAACCTAGATTTTTGGCCCAGAGAACAGGACTCTCTGCGCCACGATCGCTACATCAGACAGAATTCACCCTACGAATAAGTTTATCATTAGACACTGTTAAGTCGATTTGTGCGTAAAAGAAATTTTTCAAAATGGAAAACGAAAAGTTACGTATTCGCCATGTTATGTTAAACAAATTTCGGAAAGGAGTAAGTGTTGGAATTACAACAAAACACATTCGGGACGTCTATTTGAACCGTACTCCCTGCTTACAGCACAATTAAAAAGTGGTTTCGAAAGAGTCGATTTCAAAATAGTGAGTTCAACCTGAACGATCGACCTCGTTCTGGACGGCCTACTATCATTGATAACGACATTGTGCGTACCTTAGTAGAAAACAACTCAAGAATTACAACTGAAGAGATTGCTGAGAGAGTGAATATTGACAATTTGACTGCACATTTCGCCATTTAAAAAAACTTAGATTATTTTCTTCCAAACCCCGATAGGGGGTATTGTGCGAATATTGTACAATAATAGCATCACGAATTGACGAAAATTTTGAATAATTGCGCTAAGATGATACATTAGAACAAAGCAGTTTTGTCAAAATAAAATGTCTCTAAATAATATTTGTCAAAAATTAGATAAATTTAAATTTGAAATATAAAATATTTTACACTTATTTCAAAAATTGTTTGATTTAAAATGTTACCATGCTGAATGTGTAATATTTCATACAGCAATATTTCTACATTATAATTTAGGAATAATTGTGCATTTTTGTAAATATTTATTTGGATTAATTATATTTCTAAATGTTTTACACATAACGCAGCTAAAAATATTTTTCTTAATTATTGAACAATTTCTTTCTAAATTTAATTTTGCAAATATGTTACTAAGATGATTCGCTATATTATAGTTTTATCGAAATACTATTTCGAAATTAATTGAACAAACAATTATTAATATTTTATAAAAGGTCAATGTTTCTACATCTATTTTTGTAAATGTATCTGTTACGATCAATTTGAATAATTGGGAATTATACATAATGACCGGTTAATATGAATAATTCCCAATTTGTTTGATCAATATGATTAATAGAAGAGAATTAATCAAATTTACCGGTCATTATATATAATTCCCAATGCTAAATGGTCATTTTGCTAAATCATCTTATTTTATTTTCCCGGCGGTCTTAGGGTGTTTTCCAACAACAGAACACAGTCAAATACTGTTCCACATGGGTTTCCAATTTTCCACGCAAAGCGAGGTCTACCCCCCCACCCTCTGCTTACGGTGCGAAACGAGGGCTGCAATTGTATTGTTTTACATGAGTTTATAACTTTCTAAAAATAAAAACTTTCTAAAAATTAGGAAAAGCCCCAGTAATTATTTAGATTAGGGGACATCTCGCCGACCTTGACTTTGACATATGTTGTAGAAGTGAAGGCACTGATCAGCTTTTCCTTATAGATTAATTGGCGATCTCGTATAATTTTCGATATACTTATATGACTCATTTTTTAAATTTTATTATTTACATAATATAACACCTCGCTTCGCATAGAAAGTCGCAAACCCATGTGAGATAGTACAATCATAGATCTCGTTTCCGCAGAGGGATGGGGTGGGGTGCGCCTCGCTTCGCGTAGAAAGTCGCAAATCTATGTGGAACAGAACAATATATTTCATAAAATTATTGCTAAAATCTTTCACCTTGCTAAAATCTTTTCACTAAACTGATAAGTATAAAACATGTTAAATTAAACTAGACATCTGTTGCCTGCTTTAATTTAATCTGTTTTATACTCATCAATTTAGTAAAGTGAAAGATTTTTGCAATAATTTTATGAAATGTTATTTCACAATGACCTTGCGTAGGGGCCTTTACTAATTTTTACTAACAAGGGGAACCCTTAAGTAACGGGTCACCGATCTTAATAAAATTTTATGAATTTGTAGTATTTACTAAACCTTTACTGTAGTAAAGCCATAAGTTGCGGATATTAGGCATTCTCGAAAACATGATTAAATATTTTCAACCTCTAGTACCGTTACAGAAGAAGGACCGATTTCTGAAAGTAGCAGTCAACGTTCAAACTCCGCACACTACGCCGCGCGCCGCGCTGACTCGACAATCGTTCTTCTGTAACGGTACTATATGTGGTAGCAATATTTAATCGTCATTTTCTCACTTATGGTTTTACAGTAAAGTGTTGAGTGAATACTACACACCCATAAAATTTTATTAAAATAGGTGACCCGTTGGACGAGAGTTTTCCTTGTAAGTTTACATTTTTAGTATATGATAAATTTATCATTTTTAGTAAGACGAAAGATTTCAACATTATCATATTTTAAGTATATAAGTGTAATTTATATAATTGAAACAGTATAATTTTAAATTTTGCACACTTTTTCTAGCACGGCACATACACAGCGTATGCTCAAGTTGTTACATTTAGTCGGTTTTCTAATTTCAATAGTCGTCAACTTCAACGCTTGATATTTTGTTTCGCGGGACAAAGTACGCCACATTCATTTGTTTCGTGCAAAAATGCATTGATTGAGCCTAAATTTATCAAAATCGCAGGTGAGACCTCCTATATAGACTAATTGCCCTAAAATATTCGTACGATATATCGTATGCTGTTAGAGAATCTTTTTTTATAGCGTCATATATAAGTACAAAGACAAATATTCATAAAACTTATATTTTGTAGTACTTATTAGTGTGTAAAGTTTACGAAGGATCCTTAATTTAATTTTTTAAATAAATAAAAGTGCCTTATTTATGACATTAGTTGGAAGTAGTCTATGACCCCCTGCTATTTCACAAACGCATTCTTTTTTCCCTTTTCAGTAAAGTAATAGTAAATTACATTCGTTCTATATACCCAAAAAAACTACCTTGTAAGGTGATTGAACTATATGGTTAATAAACTGATGTTTGTTAGAATTGTGTCGCGTTATTTACTGCGTTATTGCGTACAAAAACAGAATGATATTCCACCACCTTATTCCTTCCTCTATGGAAATATTTTTTTTTATAATTTTATTTCCTTCAAAAAATAAATTTTTAACATAGAAAGAAAATTAATAAGTTAAAGTTATGTGTTCAAAAATAATTAATTAAATTTAAATCATTTAAAATTAACTCAGTTAATATAAAAGTTATTAACTTTTTAACTTTATTATTTAACTTTTTAACTAGTTACTACTCAACCCTGGAATTTGAATAACGTATTCACGTGAAGAATGACGTCGACCAAAAGTGAAGAAATGAAAAGAAAATTTAATGATGAACTTTGTGAACTGATTTCAAACAAAGGTTATAATTGTGGCTATCTGTACAATGAGAAGTGCTTGCTGCTAAAAAATGAATTAAATAACTTAAAAGAAAGGTCAGGAAGAAAATCCCAAATGATTATCAAAAATTGAGACGCTTTGATTTAATAAAAGTTGGAGACAGTGAGAAACTTATACAGCCAGTATCCGAAAACTCAGTTATAAAATACTATGTCACTAACGAAGAATTTTTTGATATTATTCATGACGTACATCTTTCTATTGGACACGGTGGTAGAAATAAAATGACAAAAGAGATTAAGAGAAAATTTAAAAACGTTACAATAGAAGCAATTATGCTTTATTTAAATTTATGTGAAATTTCCCGAAAAAAGTTTAAAGACCCTAAAAAAGATTTAGTTATAAAACCAATGATTTTCAGTGTAATGAATAGTCGCTGTCAAATCGACTTAATTGATATGCAAAGTCAAGAAGATCGAGGATTTAAATTTATTCTTGTGTATCAGGATCATCTGACCAAATTTGTACAATTGCGACCATTGAGAACGAAAACTGCAGAGGAAGTAACATTATTGGATATTTTTACAATTTTTGGAGTTCCTTACACAGCGACAATGAAAGAGAATTTGCCAATCAAATTATTGAAGAAGTTTGTTCTATGTGATCTGAATTAAAAATTGTTCATGGAAAATTGCGTCACAGTCAAAGTCAAGGATCCGTTGAATGTGCCAACCAAGATGTCGAGAACATTCTTAGCATTTGGCTTCAAACACACGAAACCACACATTGGAGTGATGACTTACGTTTTGTACAATTTATGAAAAACAGAGCCTACCACGAAGGTATAAAGTGTAGTCCGTATGAAGCTATGTTCGGTCAACCAGTGTCGATAGGACTTAAACTTCCAATTTGCCCGGAGAAGCCCTACATTCTATCTGGTCTGAAGAAGATTTAGAAGAAATATTTTCAGATTTAAATATATCTGGAGATAGTAAAGATGAAGATGGAAATAAAGCGTAAAGCGAGGAAAATCACAGCAGTGAGGAAAAAAATAATGATAATGAACAGGGCGAAAAAGATGAAAATAAAAAAGAAAGGCAAGCTGAAGAAACTAATGACTATATGGAAGAATTGAAAGAAGTTAGAGAAATTAAAGTAAAAAGACCAAAATTCTTCACATTCAAAAGAAGATAAAATTTAATCTACAAATTCAAGTTGACCTTGATAGGACAACATTTATTAAATTATACGACGAAATCTTGCATAACAATTATAATCAGCAATTATGTAGCTACATTTACAAAAATAGATGTAGAAGTATTGACTTTTTATAAAATATTGATAATTGTTGGTTCAATTCATTTCGAAATAGTATTTTGGTAAAACTAGAACAATATGAATTATCTTATAATATTTGCAAAATTAAATTTGGAAAGAAATTATTCAATAATTAAGAAAAATATTTTTAGCTGCATTATATGTAAAACATTTAGAAATATAATTAATCCAAATAAATGTTTACAAAAATGCATGATTATTCCTAAATTATAATGTAAAAATATTGCTGTATTAAATATTACATATTTAGCATGGTAACATTTTAAATAAAGAATGAAACGGTTTTTTTAATAATTGTAAAATATTTATATCTTAAATTTAGATTTATCTAATTTTGGGCAAATATTATTTAGAGATTTTATTTCGATAAAATTGCTTTGTTCTAACGTATCATCTTAGCGCAATTATTCGAAATTTTTGTCAATTCGTGATGCTATTATTGTACAACATTTGCACAATAAGCTTATCGGGGTGAAAAAATGAAAATAACATCTTCTGCCAAATTTCTTGAGCCAAATGTCGGCGAAACCGTTCAGATTACGTATACCAGATGTTGATAGCCCTGGTAAAAGTGTCGGAAAGATTCGGATACAGATTTCAGACAAAAATGGATTCAGGCGGATAGATAAAAAACGAAAAATAGAAAGAAATATAGTTAGAAAGTTTTTTTCGGATTGTTACCGGATCATTCATGCCGATTAAAACTCGAAAACGGCACGGATTAAGAATTGAAAACCTTGTCCGGACGAGCTTCGGATTCGTTCAGATTGGACTCACGGATTGAGAAGGATTGAAAAGATTATCAGGATATAAGTTCGGATTGAACTCATGGATTAAAAAGGATTGAATGATTGTTTCGGATTGATGTCGGATTCATTCGGATAAATCTTGGAGTTGATGCACGGATTGAAAAAGGTTAATTCGGTTTAGAACTTGATTCGATTTAGAACGGACACAGATTTCGGAACGGTTCGTAAAGGTTTTTATTAAATTCCTATCCGAAACTTTCACCAGGGAGGGGTAGAAGCGATCCAAAAAATCTGCTAGCAGTAATATTATCTAAAAATAATGATTTTTATAAGAACAGAACATGCTGTATTATTAAAATTCTATGCCAGAAGTTAATTCTTTATTGTATGTACAGAATCATTCATTAATCCTGACGAGATCTCATTAAGAAAAGTTAGCTTACGAGAATGCGTGAGGAAATCTTTATTTGAAGGACAAGGATTCAGGAAGTGTAATTGTAAAGGAAAATGCTCGTCTAATAAATGTAGCTGTAGACGTAAGACTAAGCTATGTAATTCAAAATGTCATGATAGCTTATCTTGTTTAAATAAGTATAAGTTGATTTGTTTGTTTGTATCTGTCATATTTCATTATTCTGAGCATTTTGAGTACTTTTATTTTTATTTAATTTTTTCTTCTTTTATTTTCTTGTTAATTCTTCTTGATAATTAAAGCTTGATTTTTTTTCTTTTCATTTACGTATTAGAACTTTAGGTTATCATAAACTTTATTAATATTTGAATAAATTAGAGCTTTATTAACGTAAAAATGAACAATTATACTAAACTATTCATTAAAAAAAGTATTTATATATTACTGTACCTTAAATTTTTTAAATCTTTCAATACTCAAAGTGAATTTTTTTATTCCTTTTATTCAAAGTTTGCTATTGTTATATTTTACAAATAAAAATTTCCTTATTTTGTAATCCATTTAACAAAGGAGGGTAAAAATTATACCTTATTCTTAAAAAAATAAATTTTGTGTGTTTATATATAGAATTACTTATTTTTCTTCATTTCTTATACTCCATATGATTTTATAACTTTTTCTCATTTATTTACCTCATTAAGTACAGTAGCTACATTGTTGGTGAAATCCATTATTTTATTAAATTGAATCTATCACGTACTAAAACTGGTGACATTGTAAAAATTGACAGACATATGCACAAGTTTATACTTAAATTCAATCTTGTGTAGGGGCCTTTGCTAATCTTATCAAGTATCCATTTTTAGTATTTTATGATAGACTTATTAATTTAGTAAGGTGAGAGATTTCAGTTTGTAGCAAAACATTTTAGATATGTAAATGTTATACATAAATAAAATAATTTCTGCCGTTATAAAGTTCTTTAGATAATGGCAGAAAAATAGGTAAAACAATCAAATAAATAAAAAGTATTTAAATGTATGGTAAGTTGTACTAAATAACAAGTTGAGATTGTGGAAAACAGACTATCGTATTTTTTTTTATATTTCAGTCTTTCAATCCATTACTCACATTGTCCACTTGTCCGTGAATATTATGCATAATAACCGGTTATTTTGATTAATTTGAACATTTTTGCTTTCATTATTCAAATTTCCCAAAACTAACGGATATTATGCACATTGGCCGGCCATTATGTATAATATCCGAATTAATCAAATTGACGTAACATATTTACATAATTGCTGATTGTAATTTTTATACAAGATTTTGTCATATAATTTCATTGTAACAGTAACTATCGTGCGTTCTAGTTGTGCCCAACGCTCTCAATTTTAATTTAATTTATATATAATTTATATTTATTTTATTATTATTATTATTGTTATTAATATATTCAATTGTGGTATATATTGTTGCCAGAATCTGTAATGAATTGATAATTGCTGAGGTTGAGCTTGAGTCATGTTCATTACTTTCGGGCTTAAAAACTCGGACAAATTTTGTAACATCTTCCTGACGAAGTAGCTCTCCGCCTCAACAACAGCGGCTTCTTTTCATATAACTTATACTGAAGATGACTCGAAGGATGAGCCGAAACGTCTAATTATTAAAGTCTTATATGACGAATAACCTTTGTTGTTACTATTTATTGCGCACCGTCGACCGCGCTGTACTCTTATTTGCCGCTTTTTCTATTGTTGTTAATTTAACAGTTTCATAAATGTTGTCCTATCAGGGAACTCGATAATCAGGCACAAACTTTTGCAATCACCCAATATAATAGATTTGTTATTAAACATACTGTTGTAGATACTATTTATGCTCTTCATGTGATTTGTTATATAATTATACGATTGCACTGCAGATCGAAATGAACTTTCCGTATGCGGTCATACAATTTGTGAAAGAAGGAACGTACTCCGAAATTCCGACTTTGTGGCTTACAAAAGATTTTACTCGATGTAGATGGCCAACAACTAAGAATATTAACTTCTTTATTAAAAAAAACTATCCACCAGAAGATGACTGGTCATTTTTTGATGTTAGAGTGGAATGTCACTGTGGTAAGCATATGCATAAACGTGGCAATTATTTTAAATATGAATTATTCAATATATTAATATTTTATATTTACAGAGACTTTAGAAAAGGCACAAACAATAGCAGAAAATGCTAATTACTCAACTTCTTGTGACGAAGCTAGAGGGCGTGGAAAAAGAATCATATACAAAAAAAAATTTGATGATATATATGATATTCGTGATGACAGTGAGGATGACGATGATGGTAATTTAATTTTTAACTTAAATTATATTTTGTTTCCATTGCACCTAAAAACCAAAAGTTTCCTCTTAAAAATTATACTTTTTTTTTTTTATGATATATATGGTTTTTCTCAACGAATGGTATGAAATTTAACAAACTGTTGATACTTTACTAACTTTTATTACATTTTATAGATTCACCTTCACAAAATCAAATCCCCCAGAAGAAATTAAAAATACATAAAAGTCAGGATTCATCTGGAAAAAAATCTTTGTGTGACAAAAATATTTTACTTAAAGAGCAATCCTCGTTTGAAAAAGTTTCACAAATTGCTGCCGAAAAAAGCTTCTCTTCACCAAATAATTCTTTATGTGCTAAATTACAAACACAGATAATTGATTCTCAAGTGAATAAGCTTAATGAATCATTGTCTCATGAATCCAAGAAAATTAATGGACAAAGTAAGATTTCAAAATTATTTTCTTTTCAATGTTAATAATGTTATTTTTGATAAATGAGTAACATAAAATATTCATAATTGAGACATGCAAAGCGAAACGTTGTAAATTCCTGATAAAAAAAATATGATAAGAAACGATTAAGATCGATAGGATTTCTATGTGAATGTATCGTTCTCTAATAGGTCTATCGGTCTCTCACTACGAAAGTGTAATAATATAAATTGTAGCATACTTAATCGATTTCAATCGGATCTGTTTTCTATACGGATAACACAGTAGATATTCTATCGATTTCAATTCCATGCTATCTGTCGTACGGTATTTAATTTAGAATTAATACCCCAGTAAATGAAAATGGATTCAAAATATTTAAAATGGATAAAAATGGATTCAAAAAATCAAGAATTTGGATTCGACAATGACCACACGAATCCATTTCTATTTAATTAAAGTTTAAGAATTCCTTGAATTCATTTTAATCTATGAAGTGAGATCGAAATTACTGGATTTCTATTTTTATCAATTAAAAACAGTTATGCGGACTATATAATCCATTTTAATCCATGAAATGGGATTGAAATAAAGTGATTTTTATTTTTTTAATCTAAAAGGAGTTTTCAGGAGGAATTATCCAATCCATTTTAAACCATGACATAGGATTGAAATGACTTAATTGGTGTCTTTTAATCTAAAATGTATTCAAATGAATTAAAATGGATTGCAAATTTTCAATCCATTTTCATTTACTGGATATTGATATGTATAGTTTCCTGTTATAGGTTCTTTATATATGTAGGCAACTATATATGTAGACAAATTCCGCAAAATTTTAACTGTGAATATGTTATGTTGCAAAGAATGTAATATTGAATTTTTATGCAATTCGTAACATTTTCATAAAGATGAACAAATTCCTTAAGTAATGACATTCCATCGGCAAAGTAAGAAACAAAGTCTATAAAGTTCTATCGGTTTTTCGCAAATTGTAAAACATATCTGAATGTATATGAAAAATAACGAAGTTTCATATAGATTTCTATCTGAATTTCCTCAGAATAGAAATACCTGTAAGGATTTGTATAAATTACAATAGAAATCTTATCGTAAAACTCCTATAAATTCTTATACAATTTCTTTCATTCATACACGATTCATATTAGTGAGTTCGCGAACTAGATTTATATTCAAAACGATAGGATTTTATTCTATCGTTTTCTATCGAAAATTTTTACCAGCGATTACTTTCAGAAACGATTGGGAAACGTATACACTTGTATGCGGTATTTCACATATAACCTGATTGAAAGCGTATCAGTAATGCAAATTACAACCGATATACCATCTATTTTGTCAATACTATATAACTAATTGGAAACTCGGATTAAGAAACCTGATTCAAAATGATACAATTTTTTAAATCGTTTCCTATCGTTTTTTTTTCATTAAGGATGCCATTTTTTAAATTTATCATGGGAAAGAAAAATTTGTTTTTAAATTTATCGCTTAAAAAATTTTATAAAAAATTATCGATATGAGTAATCAACTCTACAAAAAAATTTAATTAACCCTTAAACACGTAAGTGGGTCAGAGAGACCCCATATGAAACTTCGAACGCTTA
>QKQZ01011199.1:0-15758 GCA_003595255.1 Solenopsis fugax | reverse complement strand
CTCAGACCCGCAAATGTGTTTCCGTATTTTACAAAATCGGTGTGTTTAAGGGTTAATTATATGTACTTATATGTATGTACACATAAAAGCTATATGAACTGTGTTCTAAATTCGAACTTTTTCAATGATAAGACTTATAGAACTTATTGTTAGATCCAAAAGCATTTTGAGTAACTTCAATATCAAAAGGATTATTAAAGAAAAAAATTAGTTTATGTTTACATATTATACAATTTTATTTAGATCTAACCAATTACATTAAAGCTGCATTTGGAAACATCAGTTGATACCCTCATATATATCATTATATCCTTGTTGTTTACTGATTGTTAAATAAAGATAAAACGACACATGACGCCACTAGAGTGATGTTTGCAAGTGCAATCTAAATTGACAAATAAGTTTGAAATATGTAAAGTAACTATAAAAGTAACTATTAATTTAGTTACTAGTTACACAAATAATGTAACTAAGTAAAGTTATAGTTACAGAAGGAAAAAAAGTAACGAAGTTAAGTTACAATTACACTGAAAAAATAGTCTGGTTATAACTACTAAATGTATAGTGAAATAGTATGAATGAAATATTTTATCAATATAACAAAAAAAATTTTTTTTACTAAATGTTTAGTAACTTATACCAGATTTGATAATACTTGCTAAACATTTAGTAAAAAAAAATTTTTTTTTTTATATTGATAAAATATTTCATTCATACTATTTCATTATACATTTAGTAATTATAACCAGACTTTTTTTTAGTGTACCAAAAAAAGGTAACTCTAACTGTAACTTCGTTACAAATAACGAGTTACTTCCCATCCCTGCTTTTAAACATAAATATCTCGATGCTTGATGTAACGTGCGTATTTGAGATTTTTTTTCCAGAGAAGCGCTAAGAACTAACTCATCCCCGTTAATGTTTTTTTTTTCCTTCCTTTTACCTTATCCTCGCTTGCGAATGCGCGAAAAGAGCTTTCGCGCGTCACGTTACGATCCTGACGGCGCGGCGGCGTCGACGTAGGACGTCCATTTTCCCGGGAAAAGCGCAAATATGCCCGACGTCTTAGACTACCCGTTCTCGCCCGCCATGCGGTGGAGCCCGTTTCCGCGCGGAGAAACGCTATCCTACGTGAAACACGAATTTCCATAGAAATGGAATGGTGAAGTCACGAGAGAAGAGGGGAGAGATGAGAGAGAGAGAGAGAGAGAAAGAGAGAGTTGTATATCGGGGCAAACATAACAGCGATGTTAATTCCCGTCATTACTCCGGCACAGAAATTACTAGAGCGGCGTTACACCGTGCAGCGGGATGATACGCTAACACTTACGCGCGGTCGAAGCATTTATCGCGCGCTACATCAATTCGTGCATTCGTGCGTGTGCACCGCCATAACTGTAAAGAAACTAATGCCATACGCAGAAAAGGAAATTTTAGACTTTAGTATCAAATTAAAATTAATGTATTCTAAAAATAGAATAATTATTCAATACTAAAAAAAGACGAGGGGCAAATGAGAGTCAACGCGGTTGTTAATGCGTGTCCATAATTCTTCTTCTTTATTAACAAAATAACATTAGATATGTTATTCGAACGTTTCGATCCGAGTTTCGATCATCTTCAGCGAAAAAACAGTAATCGTACTTTCCTCCGCATCACATAGCGTTGTCAAATGCATTCTTGTTTTTCACAATCGGATTATCCGAATGGTATATCTTGAAATTTGAAAGTGTGACGGCAAACATCAATATATGTTAACTACAAAAGATTTAATTTGAATAATTATTCTATTTAACAATCATTGTTTTATATATACAGGGTGTAACTAAAAGATCGGACCTGGAGTATACCATGAGATAGAGGACATGAATCCAACAAGTCTAAAAGTCCTGAGTCATTTTTTTGATCTAAGCCTTCTGTTCGATGTTATACGATGTTAAAGTTAGCGAATCAGCGCCCGTCTATAGAAGGAAAGCAGGGAGCGCGCTTCACGCCCGTCTATTGTACGTTCCTACAATACTACATTATTTTTATGTTTATCTATAAATTATGTTATTTTAATAAAAAAGAAATGTTGAATATAATATAAATTTAACACAAAATGGTCAAATAGCGTAATCACATTTTGGTAATGTAACAGTTAAAAATTCACCCCCAAATTTTAACAAAAACCAGTTTTACCATAAATACAAAATGTTTTCTGTGTAAATAGAATATGACAAATCTTAAATACTGTAAACACATACAACAGTGTTATTTTCATAACTGCTTTGTGTCTGTCATTATGATTCAGTAGCTTCAACAAATACAATTATTCGTCGTACCTGAAAAAGATTGTCAACTAATATTAAAATAATTTTCTATAGGTACATAGTAAAAAAATATTTTTTTGTATTTATGTTAAAATTGATCGTTGTTAACATTTTTGTGTTAACTTTTTAAGATTCTTTAGTATTATTATCATTAACATAATATAATTATGCTATTTGAATATATTGTATTAAATTGACATTCAATTTTGTTTAATGTTAAAATGACAAATCTTAAATACTGTAAACACATACAACAGTGTTATTTTCATAACTGCTTTGTGTCTGTCATTATGATTCAGTAGCTTCAACAAATACAATTATTCGTCATACTTGAAAAAAATTGTCAACTAATATTAAAATAATTTTCTATAGGTACATAGTAAAAAAATATTTTTTTGTATTTATGTTAAAATTGATCGTTGTTAACATTTTTGTGTTAACTTTTTAAGATTCTTTAGTATTATTATCATTAACATAATATAATTATGCTATTTGAATATATTGTATTAAATTGACATTCAATTTTGTTTAATGTTAAAATGACAAATCTTAAATACTGTAAACACATACAACAGTGTTATTTTCATAACTGCTTTGTGTCTGTCATTATGATTCAGTAGCTTCAACAAATACAATTATTCGTCATACTTGAAAAAAATTGTCAACTAATATTAAAATAATTTTCTATAGGTACATAGTAAAAAAATATTTTTTTGTATTTATGTTAAAATTGATCGTTGTTAACATTTTTGTGTTAACTTTTTAAGATACGTAAGTATTAATTTATCATTAACGTAATATAATTATGATATTTGAATAAATTGTATTAAATTGACATTCAATTTTGTTTGGTGTTAAAATGTCACAATTTATGAATAAGTGAACAAATAACGTAAAAACAATTTAGTTTTAAAACATAAATTCTAAAACATAAATAAGAAATATATCTTAATTTAAAGTATTATAAATGTTAATTTTATTCAAGAAATATACTTCCACATTTTATTTCTTAATTGTGTTAACGTGTTACATTTTTGTGTTAATCTATAACATGATATTTGTGTTACTTTCTAACACATTTATGTTAAATCAACAAAAAGATTTGAGTGGACCGTTTGGGACGTGTAAAATGTGTTAATTAAATTTAACACAAAACTTTTTACTACGCAGTAAATAAAATATTACTACGCTTTAAGGTTTACTGACGATTTTGTGCCTATATCGTGTATCTGAAATTGCAATTAATATTCTCTAATTGTAACAAAAAACGACCGTAAAATGAAAGAAGAAAGCGAGACGGCGTCGCGTAGCGAGAAAGGACAGATTGTTATCAGAGCGTGTAAAGAAGGATGCGCCCCGAAGCGACGGCCGCATAAAAAAAATGAAGTCGGAGATTGGCGATAGGCCGCGACGAAGTAATAAAGGCTGCAATAAGATTCTAATTTTTCCCCGAACAAATGACCCGTGCGAGCGATCCGAGCGCGCGATAACCCGGCGCGACGATCGGTTGGCCGCCTCGCACTTCGTCTCGAAAGACGAAGAAAATATCTTGACTGAAGCGATGTTTTTCCAGGGCGGCCGATCGTTATTTTCCATCGCGACGCCCACATCCTTTTCTCCCGAGGATATTTACTTCCGCCCTCTCGTCGTCGTGCCCCGCGAATTCCATACCTCATCGTCGTCGTCATCGTCGTCTTCCCTATGAATTCTCGTGATACGCTCTCGCGTGACGCAATAAACGGTACGTCGCGTCGTGGCGATGATACCGTAAGGCATGGTAAAATTGCGCCAACAGGTGTGCGAGACGGAGAGGAAAAAAATCTCGAGATCTCGGGAAAATTCATCGACGAATAATAGAGACACGTGTTTCGTGTAAATTAACAAGATTCTCGAGTGGATGAAAGAAAACGACTCTCGCGATCTTCTGTTTACTGTGACGCAATCTAATTATGCGTATTGTAACTCTTGCGGTAGGGGAAGGTTGCTGAAATCGTGCCACTTCTCACATAAAAGTTTGTAACTCATTGTCAGAAATGAAGAATATTTTCGAGTTCTTTACATCATAATAGGATACAATATTTTACGTTTCTTATGTAATTTATTCATACTTTTTTTGCATTATAATTTTTTTTTTATGTAATTTATTCATACTTTTTTGCATTATAATTTTTTTTAATAATAAGGAATTTTAATAAGCCTGCAAGTGATGCAATTTATGAGACCTGTTTTCTAAATCGCACAAGTTGTCAAAAAATCGCAGTGGTTCTCTACTATTCACCGAATCTACACTAACTCATTTCGTTCCACTTAAAACTTTATTTTGATGCTGCAAAAATGTTTATTATAACAATGCCTTATTTTCTTCATTTAATTTAATTTTTAACTCTCCGTGATTTTCGTTAGTCCAACCGGGTCACTGATGCCTGATAGTATTTTTGGGTTCTAAAAAAAATCTGATACTCTTTCAGAATATGTTTCTTAATTGTTTAATCTGAAACATTTTTCCTTTTTTTTATACGTGTCCGAATTTAAGACAGAATTTAAATAAAATTGAAATCAAAATTGAAAATTCGCCTGAATCTTCAAATCCTCGATTGGACCACGGAGGATTAATCTCTTTATTCTTTGAACGCGATTCATAGATTTTGAACACCACTTTCCGTATTATCTTTCAACCATTTCTTGTTTGCTGTAAAAAAAACAATTATATCCAAAAGATTTATATCAAAGTAGCCAAAATCGCGATCTAGGCAACATCGTGGTGCAATTTAAAATGTTAGAGTATTTCGTAAAACATTGTTTATTCTAAACTACAAACAAGAGCGAAAAAAAAGTTTAATCCTCTTTATCTAATTATTGTTTATCCAAACTACAAACAAGAGCAAAAAAAAGTTTAATCCTCTTTATCTAATTCCAGCAATATTGTGATCATTATAAATTATCAAAATCTAGGCCATTTATCTTACCTTTTCTACAATTTAACTACAAAATTTATCAAAAATATACACTGAAAAAAAAGTCTGGTTATAATTATCAAATGTATAGTGAAATAGTGTCAATTAAATATTTTGTCAATATAACCAAAAATAATTTTATTTTACTAAATGTTTAGTAAGTATTATCAAATTTGGTATAAGTTACTAAAAATTTAGAAAAGTAAAATTATTTTTAGTTACATTGACCAAATATTTAATTGATACTATTGCACTATACATTTGGTAATTATAACTAGTCTTTTTTTTCAGTATTGTTAAAGTAGGGCAATTCTCCTTGTACTTATGGAAATCTCCATACGCTTGCGCGGTATGCGCATCTTATGTATTCGTTGCTTTTGGTTAAGAAGGTGATGTGTTGGAGAACGTCACACGAGTGTGCCTGAGCTAAAGTATTTCTCTCGCTTTGTACGATATAAGAAGATTATACAATTCTTATTAAAGTATATATTCTACTAATTAGAAAAGTCAGTCGTCAGTCAATTAACCCGATTTACTCCATACATCATAGCTCTTCAATTATAACAAGTAGCTACAATTTTTCATGAATTTTCTGTGAACATAAATATCAAATTCCTACTGTGCCCTTAACGTCTCGAGTGTAATAAAGCATTGTAACTATATGGTTTTCAAATAAAAAACTTTGCAAGTACAGTAGTTGAATTTTTGAATGAAATGAGGGGCATTGTTAGAAATGTCTTAATGATTTTTAATTTAATTAACATGTAAAGGAAGCTTGGTTCAAGCCCGTAAATGAAAAGTAATGCAGTATATGAATTTATTTACTAATGTCTTAAATTTTATTAACGTTTGTATTACTTGTATTATGGTAAAAGTATATTAAATTTCAGTACACTTATATATTTTAATTCACTTAAACTTAATTTCATTAACATGTACATTAAAAATTATTTCAGTTACGAGTGATTTAAATATCATTTACCATTGTATATTAAAAGTTCATAAAATTTTTAACGCTCATGACATTTTTAACAGTGTGACGCGGTTTAGGAGCCAGTGCGATTTCGGCAACCTTCCCTTTCGATAATCACGATAGTCTCTACGAGACTGTGAACGTAATGCCAGACTAAAAAATAATTTAAGCTAAAAAAATGTGTTAATGAGTAATAAAGACATGTGTTTTGTAAATTAACAAGATCCTCGAGGGAATGAAAGAGATTAACTTTCGCGATCTTCAGTTACTATGACGCAATTCAATTATTGTAGCCCAACGGTATGTACAAAGTACGATAATCGCAGGCATCTCCACGGGACTGTGAAAATAATCGCGGTAACGGCCGCGAAACGCGCCAGGAAGCCCTCGCTCCTAATTATGCGAGGCGTCTTGCTTTCCATTCGAGCGGCGTTTCGGATAACACGCTCCGTTTGGCGTGTCGACATTCATAATCGCGTAGCTCGTACGAGTGCGAACAACCGGGAGTTATGCATGTAGATCGGTAGATAAAGCCGAGACGGCTCGTTTCCCGTTTCATGCGAAACGCGAATTCGCGGACGTATACTGGCGACGGCGACTGCCGTACCGCCACGTCGCCGGGAAACCCTCGCCACGGAAGAAAAACCACCGCTTTTCATCGTCATCCGCCGGTTCCCGCCTTTTTTCATCTTCCTCCCGCGGGGGCAGCCGAGCCGCCGCGTTAATCGAGAAATTAGCGGAGTTAATTAAGACGCCGCACCCACAGAGGTCGTCCCGCCTACATAATTACACTAATACAATCGCCCTTGGTCCTGCAGTCTTTTCCTTTCTTCCCACCTCCCCATCCCCCGCATTTTTTGTCCTCGATCCTCTCGTCTCACTCTCGAGAGTACAGATGGTTGAGCTTGAACCGAAAAATTCTTTTGCATCCAATTTTCGATTTTTAGATCAATGTTACAGCTTCGATTAATTCAATGAACTGATTCTTGAGATCAAAGATCGATTCTATATAAGTATAAAATTCATACTAGACGCATTGATTGATTTTTCGTGTAAGGTAGACCGA
This sequence comes from Solenopsis fugax, assembly GCA_003595255.1. Classification (NCBI taxonomy): domain Eukaryota; kingdom Metazoa; phylum Arthropoda; class Insecta; order Hymenoptera; family Formicidae; genus Solenopsis; species Solenopsis fugax. The sequence goes on along the minus strand of QKQZ01011199.1, from coordinate 8,453 downwards.
AGCAAATTGGATCACTTTTTCTTCATAGATAAAAAAATATTATAATAAAAAAGATTTGTTATTAACTTTTAAATTTATAAATTCTTAATCTTTACATCTTTGACTTGAGTTTTATATAATAAAATAATACATAAACATGATATTTTTTTATTGCACAATGAAAAAATCAAGAAAAGGAAATTGTCCGATTTACCTCAACATTTGAGGCGAAGCGGATCACCCCTCAGTGTTTGAGAGAAATAGAATATAAAAAAAACAAAAATAAATAAATAAACTCTTTAAAAGAGCCTATTAACCTTTTTGTTACAAACTCACAAAATTGAGATAGTGATTTTATATGAGATAAAAAATTTTTTTCGCACATTCACGATCTTTACACTTGTATCATCGACTGACACTAAGGGGCTGCGCACAATAGGACAAATATTAAAGATCTTTTCTCTCTTTCTCTCCTGTGTAAAATTTAATATTTAATATTTAATATTTGTCCTATTGTGCGCAGCCCCTTAATCACACGCAATATCGAATTGTTATCTATTGTTCCTGCTGCAGAAAGAGTGCGCAGAAGTAACTAACATGATAAAATAGATCATATGAAATAAAAAAATGATAACTGTCTCAAAACTTATAATGATTTAATTCGCATCGGTCTACACTATGTGCATTATGCATCCATACAAATTTGTCAGGATAGGCTCTAAGCTTCGGTTTAACGCTACATTTACGATTGCGTGTCGATGAACAATAGAATATTATATTCATTATGAATTCAGATTTTATTTTTATAGATTATATATTTATAGAGTTTTGATTTAGATTTATTTTAGATTATTACTTTTAAACTCTCTAAGTACGGTAGATTGACATTTTTTTTAGATGTCAATCAACCCTTCGTAGTCACACGGGATCAATTTGATCCCAAAAATGTTTGAGACTCTATATCTCTAAGTTTAATTTTTTTATCAAAAAAAAAGAATTAAAAATTTTAAAAGTTACCATTTTTTTAGCAAAACTCATTTTTTAACAATGTTTGCTTCCGCGATTTTTTTAAATAAATTATAATTAAAACCGTTGCATTTCTATGTTTTACTATATTTAAAGTATGTTTAGTAATTTTTTTATTTTAAAAAACGAAAACTGAATATGCAACAACCGGTTAAATGCGTTGGGGTCGTTTTGATCTCGGTGTGATCATTACGGAACTTTCAAGAGATGTGACTACGAAGGATTAAATTATGTTCATATATCTGTCTTAAGAGGTCTACTGTTTTATTTATAAAGTAAGAAAATTGTAATAATCTATACATAATAAAATATATAATACAATCAGTTTGAGTATTAAAATCAAGTGATAAATTTAGTGAAATTATAAGAATACACGCTGAGAGAAATCGTTTGGTAGAATAGTGATCAAATGAATTTTATAGTTACTGGTACCAAAAACTTAGTTACATTTAACAAACTTTTTGTAATTTGTTGTATGAAAATAATTATTTGATTAAGGCTACAAACAACTATATATTTAGTAACTATCACTATAAAATTCATTTGATCACTATTCAACCAACCTTTGGTTGATTTTACCAAACATTTCTCTCAGTGCATGTAACATTAATCATGCGAATACATACATATAATGCTGACATTGTACTCAGTAAACAATGTATTCGAAGACTGTGAGAAACAAGAAAAATGATTTATGAAGTATATAATTATTACATGTTAATATATGTATATAAATATTTACAAAAATGAACAATAGACATTTATTTTAACAAACAATAGTTATTGATGCTTTGTGTGTAAACGAAATATACTTTAATTATTAAAAATTGTTTATTTAAATATGTAATATTTTGTCAAATTTAATAAAAAGATCATTTTTTAATCAAAATATTATTTAAAAATCTTCGATAGATCGATTTTTTGATAATTTATTTTTTGACGAGTCTATTTTTAAATCTCCAATCTAGAACAATTTAAAAAATCGCTTTTTTTTAAATCGCCCATCTGTACTCTTCTCGTGAGACGGTATCGTGTCATTCGATCTCTGCGCGTTCATTTCCACGTTATATCCCTCCCTCCCTCCGCACACGTCATCTTCGCGATTTTTGTTGTCTATCGTCGAGAAAACTGATGACTTACTACAGCCGCGGAGATTAATGGATTGTCGCGAGAGCGCGCGAGCGGTTCCTACGGCATTACGACCGTAAGAGCGGAACGTATGTGCGCCCGTGCACGATGTGCCGCAACAGAACGTTTTTCCGCGCGATGTGCATCTTAACGAGTTAGACACGGGAGAAGCCGATGGGAGGTGGAGCCATTTGCGGTGATCCTAATAATTTCGCTTAAGTGTCGCTATTCGGTTAACCGCTACAGCAATCATCAACGCGGCTCGCAGCCACGCGATGCGCGGTGCCGTTAATAGTCACGTATCTCGTCTCCCCTGTGATTATGTCAACTGCGGGCTCTTCTTGTCGCCTCACCTTAAAGGGCATCCGTTCTCGGGACCTAATGGATTCGTTTTATCTTAACTGTTCTATCCTCGATCGTCGGAGCCGGGCAAACAAAGCGCGCGCGGTTTTCGCTGCTTTTCGAAGCAACACGCGATAGATGTTCGTTTACAAGTACGGCGTAACGAAATTTATTTATTTATTTATGTATATTTATTTATTTATATTTCATTTATTCACAACGAAAAAAAAACAAATGAATGGAAAGAAAAATGTTAAAAATCATGGAATAATTAAGAGGGTGCTCTATTTTATTGGATACGAAAAAAGCTTGTTTTCGAGAATTTTTTTATAGAAAAATATTGAAATAATTAAAATGCCACTTTTATAGAAAACCATTGATTGATCTGAAACAAAAAAATAAAAAATTATCTTCATTTATGAGTTCGTGCATCGTTTGAACTATAACCAAAAAAATAAAAATTGAAAATTGTTAAAATGCAGTCCTTCAAAGATTATATTAATTGTGAAGATTATATTAATTATATTAAATACAACTTTTATAGAAAGATTTATTGATTATATTTTTTTATTATCACAGACTATTCCAGTAGATTATTTACAGAGAACGTTATAAATTAAGGACTGCAAATTCCCTCTGCGAAAGTTGTTGAGAGCCATTAATTAACTTGAAATATAAAAACAAAAAGTTTTCTTAATTTATATAAGTTTGTGTTTAACTGAACTGTTATACAATCAATATTGAAAACTGTAAATTGACAAAGCGGCGGTCTTTCAAAGGTTAAAAGAATTAAATAAAATGTTAAAAGAGTTAAAAGTTAAATAAGATTAATGTAATCTTTGAAAGACTGCAGGCAGTTTTCAGACTTTAATATTGGTTGTAGTTACGAACTCGTAAATTAGGACAATTTTTTGTTCCAGATCAATCAGCTCTTAATTACTTTCACAGAGAAAAAGTGTTTTTTTTTTTTCTACAGTTTTCAATTTAATATTATCTACAATTTTGGGTAATAAAATGTGACAATAAAAAATCATATTCTACAAAAAATCAATAAATATTTCTAAAAAAGTTGCATCCTCACTGCTTCAACATATTTCTTTTAAAAAATTCTTGAAAACATGCTTTTTTTGTATTCAACAAAATAAAATATTCTCTTAATTGACGAATGGATAACAAGTTGCTATGTTTAATCAGTACATGTATAAAATACAGCTGATTGCATGGAAAATTAAACGCATCAATTTGCCAAAAGTCGCAGCAGTTTTGTTTATCATAAAACGTTGGTCAATTTCTGATCAGACTATTTCAGTCAGGAGTTAATCATAATTTATTTATATCTATTTCTATCAATGTACGAAGAATATTTTCAAAGTTTTGGGAATAGTGCAAATATCTTGATCAAATTTTTAGAAGAAACTAAGGTCTAAAAAAAATAATTTCACGCTAGAATAAGTGTTCAGTTAAATGAGAATTGAAAGAAGATAACAGATTTAGAAATCACAATTCTCAGAGCTTTGAAAGTATCTTTTGTAGATCTCATCTCGTCTTTGTTTACTCTTTTTCTGAGAATTTTTTCTATTTTACTTTTTATTTTTTCTAAGAATTTTTTCTAATTTGTTCTTTATCTTTTCTAAGAATTTTTTTCTAATTTTAAGAAATAATAAAACGGCTAATGAAAGAGAGTGCTCTGTGCAGTACTTGTGCGCAAATAATTTTTTCTTATTAAATTACAAATACCAATTTTATTGAATTCGGTATGTTCCAATCTTTTTTAAGAATTTTTTTCAATTTATATATTTTTGTCGTATAAAGAACTTTTTAAAGGGATTAAAATAGATTCTGGTTGGGAAACCTACGAAGATTCAGATTAGACATGTAATGTTTCATAAACTCGATTCTAACTGGAAAATATAAGCAGACCCTATTAGTTCTTTCCAACATTTGTCTATAATATTTTTTTATAAGAAATACTTTTTTCTATTATTTATATACTGTTATATTAATATATAACATAATTATTTATATTATATTGTTATTATTAGGATTATAATCAGAAAACTTATAAAATTAATGCTTGCTTAATCGTTAAGATAATATAAATACATTTCATTGATCACTGATGACAGAGACACTAACAGACCTAACTTTAAAAATTCGGACCATTATGACGTCATGTCATTGATTCGGTCGATCATTGAGCATTGTCATAACAAATATGGCATTTGTTTCTATCCTTATATTGCAGTTTTACTCATTAAAATATTTTAAAAAATGATGTTAATTATAGTAATAATATTATAATAACATTATAATATTATATATCAATAATAAATCTCACTAAAAGGAAAAGTCATACAGATTGATCAATACATGTAATTTTTCTTTTTTTTTATATTCTGAATTCAATGTTTGCTATAAAAATGAAATTTCTCATTTGAATCATTGTTTCCGCTTCGATTTTTAATTGACAACCTATATCTGGAAAAGATATTTTCTAAATGGTATCGCACAGTGCGATTTATCTGAGACAAATTTGAGCATTCTAATCGTAATCTAAGCTATATTTGGAAAGATTTTGGGAAATTTCAATGCGTATCTTTTCATCTTTCCAAAATTTTCCTAATTCTTAGAACTTAGAAAAAGATGAAGAATAAATTAAACCGAGATTAAAGTTAATCTCTATTGCTAGAAGTGGACGTTGATGTGTTAATGGACAGGTCAGCGGGCTTTATTATCTTCATTCTTCACGAAGCTTGCGGCGACTGCATTACTGTGCCACCCGCAACGGGCACGATGTATCATACATCGCGAACGCGGGGATAGATAACTGCAGGCCGCGGAGCTTTCAGTGCAACGAGCCGGATCGGCAACGCTCGGTGGCGGTCGGTCGCCCTCGGCCGGCGCCTCCTCAAACACCTTCGGGGTGTAAGAGCGCCGAACACGGTGGTTCGGTAGTCCGTCCGGTTCAGTCTGTCATCGAGCGTCTTGGCGTTCGCTCGTTGCCATCTCGCGCCACGCCGCGCCGATCCGCGATCTCTTGCCGATTTCGCCGCTGCGCGAGCAGTGATCGTCGCCGATCGTGCGGTAAAATCATCAAATCGTCAACTCGATCGGTCTGATCGCAGGGAGTGCAGGACACCTCTCGTGTGAGACCACCGGTCCTTTAACAAAACCCTCGATCCGCGAGATCGGCATCTCGATTCATAGCGCGATTCTTGCCCGCGGGACGTCGATCCAAGCACACGCGATTTATATACTGGAGATCGGTGAACGATCTCTGGATCCCTCTCGCCTTCTTCACCCCTTCAAGATCCGATGAAACAGCGTAATGCCCGTGTCAGACTGAAAATTGGGATTGAGATTGGATTGGAATTTAATCGATCGGAAGGAAAAAAAACCAATCTCAAGTTTAGTGAAGTTTGCTTTAATTGATCAAATTCCAATCCAATTTTAATCTCAATCTCTAGCCTGATACAGGCCCAACGCAGTGTTTTCGTTGTGAACGAAACCTTTAACTTGCATGAGTCATGAAACTCTTGAAACTTGAAGACATGAAACTACCGAAAAATTCGAAGACCGATTTAGTTCCGAACCCCAGTTCTTTTGCGGGGGAGGCATTAGGGTGAGATTCTGGGCCAAGAGAACCGCGTAGCGCAGTTATGTTACGAGCAACTGACCTCGTAAGAACAATCGATGCGAAGGCAATTACGGCGCTAACGCGAATCGGTACCGCGACGCGACGTAGCGACGCGCTATCATATTCTCCCCTCCCGTTTTACAGATATGTACGGAGACTCGCACGGTCTTCCACACCAGTTCTTTTTCTTCGTAATCGACTCCGGGACTGAACTCTCTTTCCGTCAATTCGATTTGTCATCGTACCTTCATAAAGCTACTATAGCTTCATGAACCATAAGGAAAACTTGTTTATCACACTATCTCACTTATGCCTATTTCCACCAACGCAGATTAACTTTAATCTTAATTTAACTTACTCCTTATCTTTCTTTAGTTCTAAGGATTGAAAAAAGATAAAGAGTAAGTTAAACTGAGATCAAAGTTAATCTACATTGATGGAAATGGACATTAAAGAAACAACCGCTAAACTTGAACAGTTTCTGTGAGATTATTTGACAACTACATAGTTTTACCATGATCAGAGTTACCAGGGATTTGAAGGATCTTCCCTCAAATTTGGGTTTTGTTAATTGTTATTATCACAAAGATTTTTTTAAGAGGATAACAATACTATAGATCTTTATATTTTCCTCCCTTAAAGATTCTCCTAAACTTTTTACCCATCCAAAAAGATCCTTTTGTTGGTAACAAAGCCTATTTGAAGGAAAATCTCTCAACTTGACAAATCTGGCCGTGATGCTAGATCTTTTATTACACTCGAGACATTATGCACACTAAGAATTTTGTTATTTATATTCGTAGAAAAATCGATATTGTAGCTATTTTTCGACACATTTTGTAGCTGAATTGCAGAAAAGGTAAGATAAATGGCCTAGATTTTCTTAATTTGTAATGATCACAATATTGCTGGAATCGGATTAATAGAGTTATAGTTCTTTTTCGTTCTTGTTTGTAGATTGGATAAACAATGTTTTACGAAATGCCCTAGTCTCCTAAATCGCAACACAACGTTACCTAGATCGCATTTTGTTCATGTAAATGTTTTTTTTTACAACAAACGGGAAATGGTCAAAAAAATTATGAAAAATGGTACCTAGAATCTATGAATTGTGCACTGAGAGAAAAAATGCAATTACCATAAAATTTAACTGTAATTCATAATCGGTAGCAACTATACATACATTTATAATTGTTTTAATAACCCTGTAAATTATAGTTATTATTATGACGTAAATAATGAGTTATATTTCTTATAATTGTGATTGCATTTACTATAAAGAAATGTTTATTTTACCCTTTATAAATTGATACTTTTACTATATTAATATTTGAATTATCATAATTTATTAAAATTTTTTCATAGTTGGTGAAACTGTAAATACTAGGTTATTATTACTTACATTATAGTACTAGACACTGCAGACTCTTCGCGCGCGCTATTAGTTTTTTATTTTTTACTTTCTGAAAATAAATTACATTAAAAACTTTCTATTAACAACGCACATTTCTACAAATTGGCATTTACTAACTCCGCAATGGCAATCGCGAGCGACGAAGCTAGAGCAGCAAGAGAATTAGCATTGCGGAAAAGTAACAACAATGTAAAAGTAAAGACAGACATGTAAAGGCAATACTCGTATTTCTAAAAGTTTGAATAAAATTAAAATCTATCTCAAATTTCAAATATATCTGTTGACTTTATATATTGATGTTATATATATTTTTTTAGAAAGGGTTAACTAAACAATTATACAATTTCATACTATTATAATTAAATAAACAATTATACGATTATATTTAAATCACTTTGACAATTAAATAAATTAACTAATTACATCCTCGCTGAAAAATAGTTTCAAATTAGAGGCTTCAACATGCCAAATTTAAAATAGGAATAACTATGAAAATGGAGCTTGCAACCAAAATTAATTTACCACGCAGTTATAGTCACAAACATCAAACACATTTTTCTCCCTGTGTTGAATCAGAGTATAAAAACTGTAAAATAAAAAAGATCAAATGATGTAATAAAGGAAATACAGCGTTCCTGTAAAAAAATATTTTTGTGACATTATCGGAATGAAATTTTACGTGAACGAACTAGTGTATGGTAAATTCCTTGAACGGCAGAGAACTGTGATTTTGGCAACACATGATGCGAATTAACAAACAGGTCTCCTAAACTGCACCACTCGCAGGCTTATCAAAATTCCTTATTCCTTTAAAAAAATTATAATAGTAACGCAAAAAATTATATAAACACTGAAAAAAAAGTTTGGTTATAATTACCAAATGTATAGTGAAATAGTATCAATGAAATATTTTATCAATATAACCAA
>QKQZ01011198.1:0-11178 GCA_003595255.1 Solenopsis fugax | reverse complement strand
TTTCTCCGCCTCTTTCCTTTCGTCGCAAAAATTTTTCCCGAAATCTCAGTTTCCATCCAACCACCTTGTGGGAACAGCCAATCAACGCTTGGGATACTATGAAAACTTTCAATCAGAACGCTCTACCCCCACAGGGGGCCACCCTCGCCACGATTGTGTCTACTATTCAAATCGCTCCAGACATTGCCGGTCCCACCCCTCCCCACCGCTAGACCAGCCTAATGACTTTTTGACGGAGACAAGGTTCCCCGCTGCGTTCCCCCTTCCCCGTCTGTGACGTCATTTGTTTTGACGCTCCATAGTGCCCCATATACTACTCGCGTGGTGTAAGCATTCAGTGTTAGATTGTAAATTAAGGCCATTTCGTTGTCGTTTGATGTGTAACTTTTCCGAGACAAGTCACTTATAATAAAATCTCTCGTGGTCAAGATTTTCAACACCATCCCAGTCGAAGTCGTGACCAAACTCTATTCTGTGAACCGTAATAACAGAATGAGTAGAGGTATTTCTGCGAATATGATTTCGATGTTCGGAAATACGTGTTTTTACTTGTCTACCCATTTGTCCGACATATGACGCGTCGCAGTCATGACAAGAGATTTTGTATACTACATTTTTACAAGAAGAAGCATCCTTTTGAACTTTAATGGAAGAGCATCCTTTTGAACTTTAATAAATTTACAGAGTTTATTCAAACTATAAAAGGCTGTTTTAATGTCAGAGTTTCTAAAAATATTTTTAAATCTGTCAGAAATTACAAGAAAATATAGAACGGTAAACCACGTAATTTTTTTCACTTCTTCAGAAGTGTTGTCAGAGATTTGCTTATTAGATTGCTTCGAAAAAAGACATCTGAGTCGTTCCCGAATAATGTTAAAAATAAAATACAGAGGATAGTCATTATGTAAAAAAATACTAATAAGTTCCAAATTCTTCTTGTGAAATCTTAGATGGGATAAAAGAAACGCACGATCAAAGAGGCCCATGACGACCCCACGCTTCTTTGAGACAGGGTGCCAAGAATGAAAATTTAGATACCGCCCTGAGAACGTCGGCTTATGATACCAGTCAAAAGCTATCGTTGAGAATTATGGTGGTATCTAAATAGTCAAGTTTTTTATTTCCTATTTCTATGGTGAATTGTAAGTGTGGATGGAAAGAGTTAAAAGATTTTTAAGTAAAATTCACCTTATCTGAAGGTATTGCCAAGGCAATATTTAGGAATATCATCTACGTATCTAAAAAAGAAAGGTACGTGAAAATCGAAAGTTCTAAGCACCTGTGTCTCCAGATCCTGCAGCACCAAATCGGCAATGATGGGGGACAACGGGGAGCCCATGGGAGTACCGAAATTCTGTTTATATATGGTATTGTTGAATTTGAAGTTGATTCGAAGAACGAAGCGGACTGCATTTAAAAAATCCACTCTGGGAATACTGCAATTTTTAGATATGTGATCCCATCTATTCAAAATACTGTTGATGGCTAGCTCAGTGGGTATGTTGTTAAAGAAAGATACTACATCGAGAGAGACAAGAATATACTTATCTTCCAAGTGTGTGCCACTGAGTTTTTTAACAAGTTGGAGTTTTCGCCAAAATTACTCTTTGTTATATTTACAATTTCACGAGTCGTATTTCTTATATGAAATTTTATTAATTATATTATAATCATTTTATGACTATTTATAATTATTTTTATTATCTTTTCTTATGTTTGAATAAATTATAAGTTTTATCTCTAACCACCTTATCTTTATTTGATCAAACCACCTCTGATTCCTCGCTCGAACAAGATTGCACTGGTCCGATCCCGAGTTAAAACGATTAAATTCGCTGACTCTAAATAAGGAACCGACGAATGCACGAGATCGAATAAGAGTCGTAGCGTCCTGGTGACACGCTGATCTGTATTCGAGTTCACTCAATGCTTTCAACTCGTGACACGCGCCTTAACACATGTGTGCACGAGACTAGGTCTGTTGCATCCTTCCCTATCTCCACTCGAAACCTTTTCTTAAGTCTCTTCCCGTCTCGAATAAATAAAGAAACCAGTCCGAGCATTCTTGGATGTAACATTTAATTTAGAGTATTTGAGTGCGAAGGAGAGAAAAGAAGAGGACACACCAGAATACCCAAAAAAAATATAGCTTGTCCATTTTGACTACAATTATTCTGAGGAGGAGGAAGAGGAGGAGCAAGATGTCCCCAGAGATGGAAGAATAGCTACTGATGGGAGCAAACGTAAACATATTTTACATTTTTTAATTACAATTATACATAGCACGTTCTGATATTGACGTTTTTTTGTTTTGTTTTAGAATTTATATCGAGGCAGCGTTCAAATCGCTGGGCACATAAATATTGAAGATGCCATCTGTACTAAATGGTACCGCAATATAGATAGAGACATCAACGACCTTAATTGGGAAAGGATCGACGTGGAGGACCAGGACAGAAAGGGAGCTGTCGTATTCGTGTTTTACCATTTTGAAACGCAGCAGGACGAAACGTTCGAAGGAACCGAAAACGTAAAAATTCACGTTCCGACTCTCTGCGTAGCGCAGCAAATTTGCGAGACTTGCGTGGCGATAGACATGTCGGTGCGATGCCGTTGGTGCGGAACGTGTGAATTTATATTTAATATTGATCCGGTAAAGCAGTTTGTAGTAGTTCACGACACAACCGACAAAACATTTTAAAAACATTATTTGTATCGCTCACAACGCAAAGGCGTTCGACGCGCAATTTATTTTAAAATACTTAGTCGAAAAATTGACAATAACGGAAAAGTCGAGGGTAATTCTGAACGGGACGAAGATTATCGTGATGATGGTCAAACGTACGAAGTTTATCGACAGCGTTAATTATATGCTAATGCGTTTATCCGACCTACCTAAAGCTTTCGGGCTGAGGAATACGACGGATAAAGGTGTTTTTCCGCATTTATTCAACACTGTAGCGAACCAATCGTATATTGGTCCGTTATCCAAGACACGGTTTTATTCCCCCGATCAGATGAAATTCGATGAGCGCGAACGATTTCTAGCATGGCATGCGGAAATGTCGAGTAAAAATGACATTTTTTACTTCCAACGCGAGATCGATTATTGTCGAAACGATGCAGATATTTTACGATGTGCATGTGTAACTTTTCGCAAAATTTTCTTAGAGCGCGGGGGTTCGTGTCCTTTTGAGGAATGTACGACTATCGCTTCCACGTGCATGAAAGTCTTTCGAAAAAACTTTTTGCGCGAGGGGGAATAGGAGTCATTCTGCTGGGAGAATACAGAAACATCGATAAGCAATCGCGTAAAGCTTTGCAATGATTAGTGTGGATGGAGCGAGAGCTCGGTCATCCCATAAACCATGCAAAGCGAGGTCGCGACCGTTTAATCGCCGCGTCGACGGGTATTACGAGACGAAATTAGGGGATGAAACGCAGCGTTTTGTTCTCCAATTTCACGGATGTTTCTGGCATGGATGCCTCACTTACTTCCAAGTAAATCATGACAGGAAGCTTTCAAACACTAATCCCGACGATACGATAGAAGTGCGCTACGAACGAACTATCGCAACGACATGGCGTCTTCGTAAACAAGGATACCAGGTAATAGAGAAATGGGAGTGCGTTTTCGACCAAGAGATGCGAGCAAATCACGAGATACGTAATTTTCTTGAAAATCACCCAGTAATAAAATCCCCACCTCTCGATCCGCGCGACGCGTTTTTCGATGGCCGCACGGAAAATATTGTAATGCCGTACGAAGTAGAGGGAACAGAGAAAATACGTTACGTGGACGTGTGTTCTCTGTATTAAAAACGAGCGTTTTTCCGATCGGAAATCCTGATATTTATATCCGAGCGGAATACTCCTCGTTAATCGGCGACGGACCCGCGTATAATTTTGACTCGCTCGAAGGCCTCGTACGCTGCCGAGTACTCCCACCGCGCAATTTCTTTCACCGTGCATGCGGCACTCGTGTATGCGGAAAATTACTGTTCGCATTGTGTTGAAGTTGCTGCGAAACGTTCTCGCAGACCGCGTGCGCTTATGAGCATCCCAACAAACGCGAATTCGAGGGTACCTGGATATCCTGCGAATTATGCAAAGCCGTCGAAGAAGGTTATCTCGTGACGCAAGTGAGTGAAATTTGGCAGTTTAAAGTCACTCGCTACGATCGCGATACGCGGCAGGGTGGATTGTTCACCAAATATATAAATTCATTCTTATAATTAAAGCAGGAAGCTAGCGGGTGGCCAAGCAAATGCGTTGATGACGAAAGCAAAACACGATACCTTCGTGAATACGAGGAAATTAAAGGTATTGTACTTAATAGAAATAACATCACTCGGAATCCTGGCTTACGCTCGGTCGCGAAGCTCTGCTTAAATTTCTTTTGGGAAAAATTCGGCTAACGATACAATCTTCCTAGTACCAAGATCGTAGAATCGCCTCTTTGCTCACTAGCCCCGAGCATGAGATAACAGACATATTACCAGTCAATGACGAGGTATTATATGTCTCGTGGCGTCTAGAAGAGGCGGTCGTACCTTCTTCGATTATTAACGTCGTGATCGCGGCATACACGACGGCACAGGCTAGGCTAAAATTATATGAATATTTAGAAAAGTTAGATAGACGCGTTTTATATTGCGATACCGACTCGTGTATGTATTTAAATAGCGATGATCCAAACGAGTATGAGCCAGGTACAGGGAATTTTCTGGGCGACATGACGGACAAACTCAATAGTTATGGTAACGGTAGTTACATCGAGTCGTTCGTATCGGGAGGCCCGAAATTTTACGCGTATGTGGTTCGTACGCCGGATGAAATCACGCATGAAACTTATAAAGTTAAAGGTATAACGCTAAATTTTAATAATTCTAGGTTTGTAAATTTCCATAGTATAAGAAATTTGATATTGGAGGTAGAATGGCGAAAGGAAGGAGAAAATGAAGAAAACCGGCGAAGGGAACCCGTGATAAATCTGCGTTTTAGCGCAATTTGTTGCAATGCTTTTCACAAAATCGTCACAAGAGATGAAAGTTTAAAAGAGCTTTACTTCCTTACAATTGTACATTACGTATGCAATATTCCGAAAAGTAACGGATGCACACACACGTACAAGCTAGCGAACGAACGGACAAAGAGTGTAGACCGGCGGGCTTAACTTAATTAGTCAAACGCATAGACGCGCTGCTGTAATGCGTCACAGCCAATAATACGTAAAGACTGGCATTTAGCCAATAAGAAAATATCACGTGGGGCTCTGGCCCAATCACAGTGACGGGGAGCGCTGACGCGAAACATGTCGGAACGTGAGCGCCTCTGTGGCTAAACTAGGAATTAAATCAAAATAAATCGTGTACATAACCAATATCTTACAGCTCGGCTAGAATAACATATTGTTTGATTCTAAACATAAAATAACAATGCTTAAAATATTTAGATGTATACCTAAAATATAAACGCATGAGTAGTAATAGACCTTAAAGAAATCAAAATAAAATGTATTCTTTTTATTTCTATTTTATGCATAACATAAAATAGAAATAATAAGAAGTAAACTTGGTGATGACAAGTAATAAGGTGTGTCAATCTCTCAAAGGCTTGATCCATGGTTTGATACGATCGGTAGAAAGAATAGAATTGTAAGATTTTTTAATTAAACTCGATCCTGTGATATCTTGAACGACATATCAATTTTTATTCAAAACTTTAGTTATTATATAAGGTCCTTTGTAAGAATATTTCAATTCATTGCCTTCACCAAGTTTTTTAATTGTATCACGAATCATTACATAATCTCCAGATTGATACATAGACGGTGTTTTATGACGCTTATCATAATAAATTTTATTATATTACTTTAACTGATCTGAAACTTCTTTTGCTATTTGTCGATTTTCACTTCTTAGCTCATCTAACTTAGAATAATCTAATTCACGATTTGCTAATTGATTAAGGAAATGTATTAAGGATGTATCAATTTGATTTGATTTATTGACTCCAAAAAGTAATTTAGATGGTGAACATTTAATAGTTGAATGATAGGTATTATTAATAGTGTATTGAACTTGATATAATTTTTCAGATCAATTAAGTTTTATCATTTACAATATTTGGCAAGGACGACTTAAGAAAACGGTTAATTCTTTCGACGGTACCATTTGCCCAAGGAGAAGCAACGTCAACTAAACGATGTTTAATTTTTCTAGATCGAATAAATTCTAAGAATTCAAAGGAGGTGAAGCATGTACCTCTGTCAGTAATCAAGATGTTTGGATTGCCAAATATATTCAAAATTAAAGTTAAATGTTATATGGTTTCTTTAGAACTCGTAGTTCGACATGGGAACAACCATGTAAATCTGGTAAATGAATCTACCAATACGAAAATACGTTTATGTTTTTTTGGATTTAAAACTAATGGTTCCTAATGGTCTGCATGCATAAAATGCATTGGTTCTGACGGTGTTTCTTACAATTGTATGTCATCTTCTTTGGTATGTCTAAAAGTATTTGCTAGCATTCATGTCAAACAATGAAATAAGATTTCTAAATTTTGTTCCATTGTAGGAATCAAGATATCATCGATATAAATCAAGATGTTGTTTTCTCGAAGGAGAGGCTGTAAAAGCTGTAACAAAGGCTTCTGAAATTCGGCAGGTAATTCAGAATATCCAAAAAGTAACTTAACATATTCGTATTAGTCATCGAGAGCGACAAAAGAAAAATATTTTGTATGATATTTGTCAATAAGAATCGCATGGAAATTTTCCTTCACATCTAATATTGTGAATACATATTTATCAGGTAGTTGTACAAAACAATTTTCAATAAGTGGAAATGGATATCTTTGTTTCTCCACTCTGGCATTAAGCGAACGTAAATCTACGCATAATTTTAACGCACCAGATTTTTTACGAACAAGTACAATTCTGGCACAATACAGTGATATTAGTTTGAACAATGTTTCGTGAAATCAAATCTTCAATGATTTCTCGAGTTTGTTGTCTCTCAACAAAAGCAAATTTAAGCGGTGCATACGCATATGTCGAAGTGTCTTTCAATGTAACTGTCACTGGTGACAAAGGTTCAATCATCTTCAGGTTCAGTATTTTGGACCTGTTGAATGATATCTAATATCTTTTTATCAGTATCTTTCCCAAAATCTGATTGAATATTTGAAAGCGATATAGGTGAATTATTGTTGTTAACAACATGTTCATAAATGTCAGCAGATGCTATTTTTGTTAACAATGAAACATTAGAATTATTATTTTATTATTCGGTTTACGAATAACAGTAAGGTTATTGAGATCCAAAAAATCTAGACCCAATATCACATGTGTTGACCACTCAGGTTCTCTTATTATATTGAAAGGCACTTTCAACGAGAGATCAGGTTAAATAGATAATTTAATATTTAAGTCTTGTTGACCAACTATGTTTACTTATAGAACGGTAATTTCTCGTATCAGAACGGTGAAGTTCAACAGATTTATCCAAAAAGGATAAAAAAGACTGATTTCTTTATAAAAGAGACATGACTACCTGTATCTATAAGTGCACGCAAACTACACTTATTATTTTCAAGCGAAATAATTTCTACAATATTGTGGCTCATCTTAATTTCCCTGGATGGTGCTTCCGGGCTAACGCAGGCAACTTTTCCAGTGCCTTGTGGATAATCTTCCTTGTCAGGAACAATCCTAGAGGTAGACTCAGTTGCAGCAACCGTAGAAAGCTTGATGTCAACCTTTGAATTGGAACTGGAACTGGAACTGGCTGATTCCTTCCTTTTTAATTTCCAACATTCGGCTTTGGAATGTCCTTTGGCCTTGCAATCATTTCAGGTGAGCTCGGAAACCTTGGAAGATTCTGAAGCTTTGGCAATTCATGATTTCTTAGCAGACGTATTTGACGGCGATACTGGACTTTCTTTCTTTCCTTTCTTCGTCGGGACAGGAGACAATTTCTTGTTTTGACACCATATGCGCTTGTTAATTGACGCATGCGGCGTATTAAATCATTTACTGTAGGAGCATTGAGTGTAGTGGCATCCCCTCTAAAGGAAAAATTCGTAATACCACTTATAAGAAGACTGATAAGATCTCCTTTGATTTAGCTGAAGAGGCCTGAGTATTTCAAGCTTCTTTATGGCATAATCTGCGAAACTTTCTTTTGGGAAGTTCCATATACAACTCTCAGCTTGCTTCATCAAAGTTGCGAAGGATACTTCTTTCTCGAATCTGTCAAGAATAGCTATCTTGAAATCAACCCAAGAGTCTGCAACGTTTCCTTCTGCGTTGTCATACCATCTTTGAGCTAATTTCTGTAATTTACTGGTGGCAGTATGTAGTTTAACGCTGTCATCTACTTGATGCGCTCTCGCTATGCGCTCTATCTTCTGAATCCATAAAACTTCGTTGCCATTATCGGAACCAGTGAATACAGGGATTTGCGACGAAAGCAAAGTAACTGCTTGTGTCGGTGGAATCAGGGCCAACGTAAGTATCGGCTGAGGCCTGATATTCGGTATCAAATTTGAAGCTGGTACAAAAATCGTGGATTGACTCGTAGATGCGCCTAAGCCAATCGAAACTTGTAATTGAAACGTGAGAGACTGTAACTGTCTTTTCAGATTTTCAATCTCATTCTGTTGAGACTGCGAAGGTTATCCTTTTGCAGAATTATCTGAACCGTTATCGGCTATACTTGTTAGTGTTTCGGCCGCATCTCGCTCTTTTTGATACGCAAGAAGGGCTTCAATTCAAGCTAACCTAGTTTCTCGATCAGGCAGATTGAATTCTCTCAACTTATCTTTTAGTTGAGGAAGGGTAAGCAGTAGAAGCATTTCTCGATTCATCTTTTTTGTTTATCGTCGATGGGAAATTCAAGGACAAACGTGCACGGGACGAACACGTGGTCACGCGGTATGCGGGGCGGAACACTTAACGCGGAACGCGGCTAAACGTAATAAACAGCTTATAGTAAAGATCGAACACGAAGTTCGAATAACGAAAAGATTGCTCGCCGGTGAACCCGGACGCGAGAAAATTCTCGTATTGAAACCGGTTACAAGAACGCGGTGGAAGAACGCGCGAGGCGGGACTATTTCTTAACAGCGTAGTGTCGGGACAATGGCAGATGCCAATTTCTTGCCGGTGAAGCCGGGCGCAAGAAATATATCATGAAATCACACACGAATGCAAACGACTATTAATCCGATTGTCCCGTGGTGTAAATCCCACTTCTGAGATGGTTGTAAGAGAGTTTTATTTCCTTACAATTGTACATTACGGACGCACGCAATAGTACGAAAAGTAACGGATGCACACACACACGTGCAAGCTAGCGAACAAACGGACAAAGAGTAGATCGGCGGGCTTAACTTAACTATTCAGGTGCATGGGCGCGCTGCTGTAGCGTCACAACCAATAATACGTAAGGACTACCATTTAGCCAATAAAAAAATATCACGTGGAACTCTAGCCCAATCACAGTGACGGGAAGCGCTGACGCGAAACATGTCGGAACGTGAGCGCCGCCGTGACTAAATTAGGAATTAAATCAAAATAAATCGTATACATAATCGAAATCTTACAAAAGGAAACCATGTACGCTAATATTGGTAAAACGCAGATTTATTAATAATCGTTATTCCCTTCCATATGGTTTTATAGAATAAATATCTTTTTCTTGCTCGAGCTTTTCTCTTGCTTAAATTTAAGTTTCGAAATGTCGATTTTTCCGTCCGTAGCGTATAAGAATCACTGTAAATTTTTGTTAAAAAAATGTATTAATTATAAGTTTTAGCATTGTAAAATATAAAATGTCAATATTCTTGTAATATAAAATTAGAACTGTTATATATACAGTCCGCTCATACAATAAGTCGTGCACGACACATATACATACACACATCCATACATGCGGACA
The DNA here is from genome assembly GCA_003595255.1 of Solenopsis fugax. Taxonomy (NCBI): domain Eukaryota; kingdom Metazoa; phylum Arthropoda; class Insecta; order Hymenoptera; family Formicidae; genus Solenopsis; species Solenopsis fugax. The sequence continues at coordinate 1,228 of QKQZ01011198.1, read as the reverse complement.
CACACATGTCTTCACATAAAAGAAGACAATGCAACCGAACGGCACGGTACGGTCAAGCGATAACATACAAAAAAAGGGAAAGTTATGACATCTAAAAGGGATTTGGGCATTCATTTCTTATTGACACACGCTTTCTCTCAGTCACTTTAATCTGACACCGTGACGCCGATGTCAAAAGATATCGAGTTGTAAAGGGTACCATTAAAAGGCATATCTTGAGCTCGTGACAATCGTCGGTCTCGGCAGCCTAGCGTTCATAGGCCGCGTTCGGGATTTCAAGGTTCGTATTGTCCAATAGAGACAAAAATTCTGAAAAGAACTGAGAACGATTGGCCGCGGGCTCAGGACGCCGAGTAGTATAATTGAGATAGGCGCAAGGCCTACGCGTCCATTCCGTACAGAAACACAGTAGTGTCCAAATCCTTACACATATCGTGACTCAGGGCAGTCAATCTCGAACATTCCCTCGGATAGCTGCCCCTAGGCAAGGTCGAGATTAAATTAATAAGCTCGACTCAGGACGACTGTGTCCCTAGGCAAGGTCGCAGCCATCGCGTCAGCATCGACTCAGGGTGATCACACCCCCTAGGCAAAGTCGATCGCAGTACCAAGTGCTAGTGCCGTTCAGACGAAATTCATACGTAATAGTTTGTAACAATCACAACAAAAAGAATAAAGAACTTTAAGAAACGCGAAAACACCGTGTGGATCTTAAACCATCCCAAAGGACATAACAGAGTACATTTATTTCATTTCTTTTTCTTTTAGTTTGTTCCTTTAAATAAAACGAGAGAGAAACAGGAGCCTTACTTCTAAACTTTTACGTATACGCCTAACGATAAGACTTATATTAATTCTAGTGCGTAATCAAACTCGCCTACCGCAACATAAAAATAAATCGCGGGCGGTCGCGAGACAATGACGGAACCGACGGAACAGGCGGCCCAGAAACCAACCCCGAAACCTTGTATATTTATCTACAACTAATGAGTACATTTCGCCTCCTCTCTCTTCCCTTCTTACTCCTCCAACACTCCTTAATGTACTAGAAGAAAACCTTCTTTCTTTTCCCCCTGCAAACCGTCACGATGCAGAACAATTCATCGACAATGTCCCCTTACAATTTTTCTTAGAATTAGGTGAACTCCTCTCTCTCTCTCTCCTAAAATTTTCCCGATAGAAGAGTAAATTCCTTCATATTCCTATTCTTCTCCATGAAATTCCTCCC
>QKQZ01011189.1:0-22334 GCA_003595255.1 Solenopsis fugax | reverse complement strand
AAAATTTTTTATAATTATTTATAATTATTATAATTTGTAATAATTATATAATATATCATTATTCGAATATTTTACAACACATTTTATAAATATTTTTATAATCTTAGATTGAACAGATTGTGAAGAATCATTATCTTAAATATTTATAAATATCTATCATAAATATCATGTGCGCTGTCTGGGAAATTCTTTTTTCGATGTATAATTCCGTTTTGATCGAGGGAGATAAAATTATCGTTTTATAAATCTAGACGTTCTCGAACAACACGCATTGTTTAAAATCTGGACGACTTTTGGATCATGTCTAAAAAACGTAAGTTGTCTTAATACGTCGCGATTTTAGAGACATGTACACAGAAAAAAATGAGTATCAAATCAACAATTCATTGTTTCATATATAAGCAAGAATATAAAATCTTCTTGGAAGAATTTGATAATCTTAATCAGACATAATTTGCTTACGTGAAGAGAAAAATTTTCTCCATGTAAACAAATTATGTCTGTTTAAGATTAGAAATTCTTTCAAGAAAATTTTATATTCTTACTTATATATGAAACAATAAATTGTTGATTTGATATTAATTTTTTTTCTGTGTATGTTGTCTGGACTCTCTCTTTCTCTCTTGAATATCGAAATCTCTAAACTTGACGCAAAGAGAAAACTGTACAATTATAAAATAAAATTTCTTTGGGCTAAGTATCGTGCCACTCCAGTCACATTTTCATAATTCCGTGCAATGTACGTCCCGGTCGCGCACCAATGCGAAGCGCGTTACGAAAACACGTGGAAGCCTCACCGTCGCGGATTAATGATCTTCCTGCCGAATTTTAAGCGCGTGCAAAAGGAACCGCGAATGATCGCTTTCACCGAATCCTTCAATTTACCGAGGCTCTCGTTCTCCTGCGCCTCCTGGCAGCGAAGAACCACTCTCGTCACGGCGTTCGCCATCTTGGACGTCGCCGCACTGACCAGCACTGACTCACCGGACGCGGCTCCGACTGCGTTTAAGACATTTATTTCTGTGCGTGCCTGCCGAAACGAATCCCACCACCTGGCAGGCCGTGATACTCATCACGGCACATTCTTGAAAATCGGGTTATCGAGAGGAAGTTTCCGTGCACTTTCCAGGGCAGCCAAACAAGCACGCGCACTATAGTTGCGCTAAGTGGATTTTGCGCTGATATAGAAATCGAAGATTTGGAATGATCACGTAAAACGTTCGACAAAAGCCTGGCCTACGAAAATTTTGGACATTCTTTTTAACAAATGGCAAGGGGACAGGCGTGAAAATAGTCGTCAGATTGTTATTTGTTCGTGATGCCATTTCCGGATAGGTTTTGATTCCCCTAGCTGAATCATCTATAGCTTTGCACAACTTTAATCTCGATAAAACTTATGTTTATGAGTCATAATATTTTTTATCGGAGATCTTGAACTTGTGCGATTATTTCTTGATTCTTATCAAAAATTTTGAATTCTTCATCGAAAGAAATATATGGTTTTGGTTGTACCAACAAGATGTATATAATAGAAGTAGATTTGACATTTTATAATTAGAATTTTTTATAGACTTAGCTGTAAGAATTTGGTTAATATCTTCCAGTTGACTCTAAAAAATTTGTAAATATTCAATAGAAGTTTTTTTCTCATAAGTTATGCGAATCTAACTAAATAGACATACTGATCGAAACTATTATTTTCAATTTTTATACAATTAAATTTTTTTCCATTGTTTGATTGATTGAAGTGTAGGATAAGAAGAGACAAAAATCATGATTCAATACTATTCTATGAACACTATTTTTCGTTCTTTTGGGATCATTTTCATTTAGATTTAAAGTAATATTTCCTTTTCGCAAATAATTATTTGGAGTATATTGTGTTACGGGGCGTTATATCTTATATAATTCGTACAAAAGATAAGCGAGGCTAAAGTGCTCGAACGGGAGATTGTGCAATTAGTATGAGAGTCATTGTGTAATTAGTATGAAAGTTACTTTTCACTATTGCTCCCATGGCTAGTTAACGTGCGTGTTTTTCTTCGCCAAAAAGTGGTAAAAGAGGCCTGATAGCAAGCTGCCATTTAAGGTCGCGAGGCCCTATACGGAAACTTCTCGTAGACACGTTTGTGTTTCGCGTTGAAAAGTCCTGCGTTTCTGGATTCGCACGAGATCCTTTCCTCGACGAGACGCACGAAAGCGTCAGCTCCGATATCTGCTGAAGCAGAGCGGTGTTTACGTGCCTACGGTGATCGTTATAAAAAAAAAAAGAATTTTATGAAATAAACTCATTTCTTTATCTCGCCGAATGTAATATTGAAGATTTAATATCTAATTTATAATCTAAATTAATATTTGCCAGTATGCGCCAACTTGTGTAATAAAATCAGTTCTGAAATCAAAGATCTCGCTATAAGCGCTACATTATTATTTAATATTAAATAATATTCCTGAAATATTATTTAATATTAATAAAAAGTAGTTATATGTCCACTCTTGATAATATTCATATAAATATAATATTATATGAAAAGTAAATAATATTATTTACTTTAATATTTTAAATTATGGAGAATATTATAGCTTTTAAATGTAATAATTATTAAGTTTATAAATATTTTATGCATAATAATTCACATTAAGTTTTGAACAAAAATAATATTCGTAGAACATTTTTATAATATTCCATGGATATTAAAATAATATACCACGAATATTATATAAAGGGGACATATAACATTAATATAATAGTCCTGTAACATTAAAAAATAATATTATGTTCTCGGAATATTATTTTAATATTACTTTAATTTTTAATAATATTTATATAATATTCTAGGAATATATTGTAGCACTTATAGGGCTGCGACTCGAACTCAATCTGGAATTAATAAATAGAAGATCCATAGAAAATCTGCGACCATAAAAGATTTATTGCTAATGTTATTGCTGCGGAGCTATTCTTTCTCATTTTATTTGTATTACAGTACGCGTCTTGTGCTGGCACGTGAAGCTAAACAATAAAAAGAGGTTCATAAAGGAGTAACAGCCTCTTAGCGATATTCGGAGCGCGTAGATCAGCATTGCCAAGGCTCCGCTTTACTATTCCGAGATCGACCTTTCGTGCGTGTGCCTCGAGTATCCCGAAGATACTGCAATGACCAGACGAAAATACGATCAGAAAGGATCGCGGCTGTCCCGCGAGGCCCACGATGCGAGAGGGAAAGAGACAAAGGCCGGATACGCGCGTTGTGTAACGCAATGTTTATCCAGTCAATTATCTATGCCGGAGTTGCGAAGCGAGCATTTCACTTTTATCCGCGTTGATGCTCGAGAAACGCCACCCGTTTATTTATCCACTCCTGCGTAACTCCGCCACCGCTGGAAGCTTCATGCAAGTCTTCATAAAAGTCTTTAACTTTATTAGCTGTTATAATAACAGCTAATATCGCAAATAGCCTGGTGATTTTTAATCAGCGGGAAATCTAAACGTCTTAACAATCTTTCACGCATATAAATTACCTTTGCGTAACTGCAATTTATCGTTGTACCTCACCAATGTGACCTGTTTCGTAAGTGATACATCCCAGAGAAACTAATTGAGAGAAAAAAAAAGGAAGATTTTTTTTAATTCGTTGTCATTCGCAGCGCATTCTTCTTTACACTGCTCATTATGATATAATTGCATCTCTTTATCTTTAATGAAATTAATATTGAAATTGCAAAGTGGAACGGAAATGTTCCTCACGTATTATGTGATTGCTTTTACGCGATGAGTACGTCATTGGCATGATCCGTACTTTCTACGGAACTATGTTATAAGCTTTTTTGCCGAGCCGCAACAGGAAATCGCCAATACGCCGCGTCCCGACGCTCGGCGATCGTAGATCAATTTTTATTAGCCGTTCCTTGCTTCCCCTTTCTTTTTTTTTTTCCAATGCGTAATTGTAGCGTTACGCGCCTGTGAGAAAAAGCGTATCACAAATCTCGAAGAAAGTAGGAGAGTTCGTTAGCCATATAAAACAAACTGAGTCACCGATAATGCGTTAGATAAGATAGATATTAACGCGACAATACGCAGAAAAGCATTGTCGCGCTCTACCGCTTGCCATTTGTGATATTTTTATCGCAATCGTGATAATTGATTTACACTTTGAATGTTATATTTATATTTATATCGTAGAAACTGCGTTCTATGGATCTCCAGTTTCAGATTTACAGAACTTTCTCCAATCGGATTTACGGCGTTACGGATTTATAACAAATCTTTATCACTACAATTATTAATATCACGAATCATTGATATCAGATCTTTGCTAGCCAGATCTTTAATATTAATCAAAACATAAAAGCATTTAAACAGGCTCTTAATACCAAATTTTTATTATTATTAATCCTACACAGAGAAAAAAATGATGTTGAATCAACAGCATCAGTCTAATTGGAAATATTTTGTTAATTCAATAACAGTATTAATGAAACAAAAAGATTGAAAATAAAGACAATAACAAATATAGTTGAATGAATAAAATTTAATTAAATCAACTGCATTAGTGAAAGTCTGTGATTCGATGTTTAATTGAATCAAACTACGTTTTAATTAATTCATATTACAGTATTTTTTTCTCAATGTATCACAGATATTTAAATTTAATGAAATTTTGCATGTTTGATTTTAATTCTTACTGTAAATTTTTACTACTGCAAATTTTTCATTTACAAGTTCTTTTGGCTGCGATTCAAGTGCGAGTGTTACATATTTTTGATTTCGTAGAATCGTGATACTACAGATTCTGAAGATTAATCTTAATTGTAAATTTTTGAGATCAAACATCGCAAATATTTTTGCGTCACGATTTGCGTAAATATTTACTCAGCATCACAGTCTTTTCGTTTGTATAAAAAATCCCGATTTAAGCTTCAAATTTTTAATTTTAGAAATTCTTGAATTTATTGGGTTTCAGTATTCATAGAGTAATTATCTGTCTTTGATTATAGTCTGTGCAATCGTAGTCTACGGAGTATTTTATGAAAGAATGGTGAGTCACAAGCAAAAAAACGTCACATTAAAAACAGCAAAAGCGTCGTTGCTGATCAAGGTTACGGTGTGCGCAGACAGCGTTGCAGATAAGGCAAGGGTGGAAGTTATCTTGAATCAGGAAGTATCGACACTGACATAAATGGTGTCTACAAGGCTCGGTTTCCTTGGTAAGATAATTAATCCTTTTTTATAGACGATTTTGACTAGCACGCGCACAGTAATGTGACACAATTTATAAAATCCATCAAATCAAAGATTACCTCGTTTATCATATCAAATACTAGTATTTAACTTTTATACAAGTCAAATGCAGACATTTCAGCATTGAAACTCGTTAAAACTCGTATTAAGAAATTGAAAATACGCTTCAAGATGCAAGTCATTTTCTAGCCCGTCTAAGAAAAAGTTGCGAAGCTTCAAAATTTTTATATCCGAGGAAACTCTTCAAAATTTAAAATATTTCTTACAGGACTTTACGATGTTCTTCAAACTCGATCTTACCTAAGTTGCAGTTATCCTGGGCTTCTTCGCATCGTGAAATCACCCTGATGATCGCCCGACCTGCCAGTTGCACGCAGACCGCCATTGCGACATTTCTCTCGCCTTGCTCCTGCGAGATCTGCTGCACCTCTTCCTCGTTGTACGGTGGCCTCATGTTTTTTAACACTTCGTTTACGAGAGATTACAATTTACAGCGGCAGGCGCGCGAATGCAAATTTTAGTTTGTCGTGTCGAAAATCAGCACCGATCTTCGCACATTCACCGAGGAACAATTACTCCGGCAGTAACTCTTCTTAATCGATTCCTATTGTAATCTCCAGAACATCATCTATAGCTTCAATTAAAAACAGCTGTTATTCCTCTTATGAATTTTACATCCGTTGGTAGCTACAATAGTCTCTGCGAGTCACTGGCGAAGATCTAATCCGCGTGCTGATGAAAAAATTCTTCTGCGTAGAGAACTTTGCCAAGATGGAAATCCGTGCAGATTAAATCCCAACGTTTCTGAAGGCTATTCTTCTTTGTGAAAACTTCTTTTGAAGCTCGAACTTAATTTGATGGATTTAAAGAAACGCAGATTTCCGATTTCTTCATCGGGACGCACGTCCTCCAGAATCTTGCGTGATTTCGGGACAAATTCCACCTGGATCACAACTCTCTTCGTTCTCGCGAGTGAACTTCAACGGGACGCAGGTCCGGCCGACTTCCTGCGCCAACTCGCAAGGGCTTTGCAAGTCCTCTCGATGGTCCTTTCGACGTACCTGAAGGCTACCACGGCGACCGAAGTCCGTTTCAGGTGACTCCGTTCGACACTGCCTACACGAGTGTTCACGGTGCTATTTAAGCCTTCGCCACTTCCCCCGCCATCGGGGAAGCGTCTCGAAACAGCTGACTACTTTTGTGTGTGCGTGTATCCACTCTCCCTCTCTTTGTTTGAAAACAAACAGCCAGACGCATTGCGCGACATGCAAGCTGTCAAATTCGACGTCGGGAATTTCCGCGTTAGAATCACGTTTATTCAAGGTTTTTCTGCTATTTCATGGTTTCTTCGGGGTCTCTTCACGCTGAAAAATTGGCAATTAATAAATTGTCATTCAAAGATAGTACTAATTGCTAAACTGAATGTTTTTCTAGTTGAAATTGCATTAAGATCATCAGTATGTACTCGTTTCTCTTCTATTGTTTCAGGATTTTTTCAGGGTTTCCTTGAGCTCTTATTAAATTTTCTAAAATTGCCATTAAGACATTCATTTTATAATCATGTCTTTGCTACGACTGTCCTGTGTCTTCTTTCTGGAAGAAAAAGCAATAAAATTGTGAATAAACTATCAAAAGCTAAATTTAATATAAATTTCTTTAATATCTCTTCGAGATATTTTCTTAATACCCAATAAACACAGATGGTGTATGATACGTATAATAACCCATTCTGATGGGATATTATACGTATCATACACCATCCGTGTTTATTAGGTATGAAAAAATTCTTCAATTTTGAAATCATACAAAATTCATTAAATAATATAATTTCTGATTATGATAATTAATAAAATGAATTATATAAAAAATTTTAAAATCTCTGTAGAAAAAATCTATGTATTTAAGAATTAAGCTCAAAGATTAAAAGTTTATTTTGACGGATTCAATTTCGATTTCGTTACATAGAATGTGAGTCATTTCACGGCATCACAATTACACGCTAACAAAGTATCGTTGAAAAAGAATTCAAGATTACACATCTAAATGAAAAAGCTCCAATGTCAGTGTTTGATACGTATCTTATTGCGTAGCTTTCCGAACAAAGAAAATTCTCACAAACAAGATATGTGTTCACCAAACTACTTTATTACGTCTAAAACTTTACTTCGTGTTGTTAAATATATTTTTAAAAATACTTCTTTTCGTCTAAAAATATTGTGCTCAATTACTGTTTAAATACGTTAAATATAGTTTTTTTACGAATAATACATAAAAAGTTAAAAAAAGACACGAAATAAATGGAGAACGAGAAGAAGATTGTGATACTAAACTTTGAGTCAGAGCACTTGTAGAAATATGAAGATACGTCCGTGCACACGGAACAGCACATCCGGTTTTTCCACGTGTATGTGCAAAATTTGTTCACTCGAACTAACATGCGAAATGAAGATCGATAATACTACGTAAACTATGTTGCGTCAGGGCAAATTGCCCACTGCGCCATTCCATTATCTATGCTAAAACATAACACATTATTTTATCTTTACTCAATAAATTTATTATGTACATAGTATTTAAAATTGAAATATTAATTGATATGAATTGAGTGTTTTTTCATTATATTTCTCCGTTGATATTATTTTGCAAAAATAAAATTGGCTCACAGAATAATTCAAAGCGTGTAATAAATATTTACTGTTTTTATCACGTGCTTTACACAGAAAAGTTTCATTCTAGTGCTAAAAAAATACTAATTACTCAATTTTAGTTTTCTTCTGTGTAATTTATCTTCATAAAGAATATTTTTTTTAGTAATAGTTAAAATACACTCAATCATTAATTTACTTGCAATATTTACTTAAAATAAACTTCTGTGTACACAGAGAAAAATACATACTGTAAATTACTTGAATTAACTAAATATTATTTATTTCAAATGTTTCATAAGTTCATATATCCGCAAATTTATCATAAGTATCTTTATTCCTAATAACTTAATACTTCAATCAAGAATATTAAGTAACTGTGCGTAACAAAAATCTGTTTATTATTCTAACTTTTTTCGATAAAATTTTATAATATTTTTTTGAAAGGGCATAAATTCTTTTCCTAAGTACATAATAATGAGTTTTTCTAAAATTTATGATAAGTATATTTTAAAACAACTATCAATAAATATTCTTTGTTATAGATAAAAGTTATTTGTTAAAAGAAAAAAATTAAATCAAGTAACTGCTTTTCCTAACAGAGAGAATTGATATTTTTCTGTGTAGGCAGTTTATTACACGCAATTTAGTGTAATATTTGGGGAATAGCAGCAAAGAAGTGCGTCACTATTTCGTTGTAATGGTAAATTATCACGCGAATGTCCAGAGGAATTTGCCAAATCACTAAAAGCGCGACCGTGTCTCGCGGCACAAAGCGACACGAATACGCAGTCACGTTTAATTTTGGCTAAGATTGCGAAGAAGGGAGAAATCGACTGCCTTTAGATGTCTTTCGCGAATCTCTTGGTAAGCCATTTTTTTTCTTATTTGAAAAATAAATTATTTTTATAAAAGTTGTGTTTTTATTTTTTTGTCAATCGAAAACATCAGTGATGCATATTTGGCCTGTTATAAAGTAAAATACTTCCGTTTGATCTTTCCCTCACTTTTATCTTCATCTCGCTAATTCTTATTTAAATGTCTTGTTCGAAGTTTTGCGTATTTCTTGAAGGGGACGAAAAACAACAAAGGCGAGCTGCTAAAACGAATTTCGCCACTGTCTGCAACCCCACTCGAGCGCTTCGTCTTCCTCTGCGATAGAGGACTTTGCTCTCCATTCATTGTGAAGCTCAGTGCTCAACAGGGACAAAATGTTTATACGGTTCCGCGGTATGTTTGGCCGGCTGCCAGAGGATACTGCGCGTACGTCTTGCTGACGAAAATAGACAGCCACGGACTAAAATCCCCCATGACTTCTCTTTCGTCGTTTTCGCCTCTCAGTGCGACGTGGGGCATGAAATGACGAAGACCAGAACGAGGGAGGAGTCGAGACTGCGTGGATCCGATATCTGTAGTATTGGTTCAATATTTTTGAATTCTTAGATGTAAATTTTGAATTTTCTATATTCTTAGATCTTTGAATTTTTAGAATCTTAAATATTTCGAATTTTATCTATGTGAGGATAAATAATCAATTTTAATGTACCTCAAAGCCTTCAGATTCCCGAGGCTTTAAATTTTAGTCTTTGAAGATTTTGAACTTCTAGATATTTAAAGCTCCTATTTTTCAATTATTTAGACATTCTTAGATTAGATATTCTTCAATCATCTAAATATTTTAGATTGCTATTTTATTTCGATTTTTTGATTGCACACATCGGTATTGGATTCGTGGACCTCTCAGCATCTATCGGCACGTTGATAGATGTACGAAGGAACCGAGTGTCTTCGCAGCTTCTGCATTGGCTGGCTGGCTGGCTGGCTTCCGCTCTCATCTCTTTTCTTCTTTAACGAAGAAGAACCGTCAGGGAGAGACTGTCGGGGGAGGAGACACCTTGGCTCGCACCCTCGCCAACCAGCGTACGTTGGCCCTGCGGCATCGTCGTCGTTGACGTCTGTCCGTTCTTTGTAACACGGCGACCGCGAGTTCTCTCTCTACTGCGTCTTCGGTTTTCGGTGTTTACCGGGAAATCGTCTACGCGAGTAGCGATGATTTCACAAAGATGGCCGGGTGTATAGCAAGCACGTGCCTCCCTTGACGTTCTTGTCATTTCCATAGTACATTTTCTTCATTTTCCTTTAAATAAAAAATTCATACGTAATCGTAACTTTGCAGATTAAATTGCGTCTCTTTGCAATTGTTTCTTTATTCGTAAGAATTATGAATTTCTATCAATGTAGATTAATTTTAATCTCGGTTTAACTTACTCTTTATCTTTTCTCAATTCTCAAAATCTAATAAAAGATAAAAAATAAATTAAACCAAGATTAAAGTTAATCTATAATATATTCCCAGTGAGAAATGATAAGTTGAAAAGACGTCTATTCGACGTCAATAGACGTCTATTGATGTCGAATAGACGTCTTTTCAACTTATCATTTCTCATTGGGTTGATAGAAGTGCACATTAATCAAATTAATTTTTTTTAACGTTGCGAGACAAAATTCAGATAAAAATTGTCGAAAACTTAAGAGAAAGATACAAGTAAATATATTATACATAAATACAAATACAACCAATAGAAATCGATCAGGAAAGACTTAATTATAATACATTCATCTTCATCAAGGTCGCGCCAAATCGCGACAGAAATGTCGTTCGCGCTCGTGACGCGCGTTTATGCGACCTCGATTTTCGCGAATGTCTATTTTTCATCGCGGAATTTCCCCGCGGCGCGAACAACACGATCCGACGACGCGGGCCGTCCTGTCTCAAAGACTTTTATTGCGACTTCTGTATATCTCTTCAACAACGTCAGACTCTTTCGTAGCACGTGCGCTTTTATACGAGGGTAAATCCAAAAAGTAAAGCTACGAAAGCGCAAACAAAGTACAGTTTGTAACGAGCGCAACGTGTTCGTTAGATGCACGGAACTCGATACTTCCTGTGAACTTGCGATTGTTAATACTTTTTGGTATCTTGTTACTCGCTTGCTTCTGAAATGATAGAACTTTTAGTGAAGAATACAATTATAAATAAATACAACATAAATAAATTTCAAATTGCAAAACATACCGTTAGAAGATCTACAGTAAATTCTATTTTAAATAAAGATAAGATATATGATAAAAAATAATTTCCAAATAAGAATTCCAATTAGGAATCTGGATCTTACAAATCATGCAATTGCATTTTCAAGTATCAATAGATCGCAGAGATAGGAGATACATGTAATAGGGCGTATTATAAAGTGTGAGATTTACGATGATTAACAATTTATATTCACCTTTATATTCACTTTATATAATAACAATGAGCGATAATACATCGGTTTGCAATCGCGAGACGCGCAACATCTTAAATTACGGCCACAAAAATGCTTATGGATGGATTTTGCTAATACGAAGCTGTTTCGTATGTCTGTTAAATGCACTGTGAACAATCAAGTTAAATACAGTCAAAATTTGCATAGCTTTTTCACGTGGTTTTATATCAATATCGTTGATTTAGGCCAAAGCGGTAAAATTCTTTGATTATAGATTTAACAGTCAAAGATCTGTATTCATTCAGCGCATTTAAGCGTTACACATGCCATCCAATTGCCATCAACAGGCTTAAGCCAAATACATTTTTTACGCAAAGAGATCGGAATCGCAGAATCATATTTAATGCTATATATATATATAACGCCAATTCTTTCGTTTCCAGCTTCCTCAATATCGTAAACATATCTTTTCTTCGTTCTTAATGTGAATATTTATTTTAATGCCTCTCTCAATATAATTGTTCCAGTTTATAGATATGTGTTGAGATTCTGTGTTGAGGTTTAAGTTATTTGGCACCATCTGCGATTCTTAAATAAGATACTGAAAGCGTCGAGTCATGGCATCTGTTTTCATTTCTTTTACGATTATAATTTAAAAATGAGTTATTTACTAAATAAATATCATAAACAGTAGAATGTAATGTAATTTTTAAAAAACGTAGCAGTATAGTTATTAAAATCACTTCTGTCAAATATTTCTCTCAATGATCAATTAAGATCGCAAATTGGTTTAATAGCTTTGTTAAAGGAGACGTGAAGTCTGAAAATGTTATTGGAAACGTGCAAGATATTCTCTTATCTCACATATTTTGGCGCAATGCACAACCGTGCACCATATTCACAACTATCCAGTACAACCCATCACTTACAATCACGACAGATCATCTCAATCTGTAAATAGTTTTATAAATTCACATGTTATAATAATATATTCATCACACATTACATTCTTCGAATCTAATATATATCGCATAAAATTGTTATCAGAGATAAAATGTATTTATTAGGCATTTGGGAAATTGCACATTTTTACGGAGTTTTTTTTTTTAATAACACACATCGTTATACAAACGAAAGCTTTTCTTGTGTGAATATATCATGCACGTTCCTACACACAATGCAATAATTATCATATAACAATCTATTAATACTAATTTTAACGAGTTTGGTGTTCTCTCTTAGAACGATATCTTTGAGTATTATAGCTACGTACATGTAATGCAAATTATATAATACTTACGCGAATTGACGAAATTATTAGAAGCCCTCGGACACGAAATTATATTATATGCGTGCATAATTTACGTATTATTTACGTGCCTAACGCATACGTAGAATTTCGATTAATCTTGTTCAGTGCGAGTAATTACGCATTCGTTTGTAATTGTTAAAGTAAAGCCTGTAAATTAAACATGAGATGTAGAAAATAATTTAGTCTCTTTAAAAAAAAAAAAAGATTTTGCTAGAAGAATGTAATTGTCAATATTTATCATTTAAGATTTGTTATTACGGAGTTGAAATTTGGGACTAATGTAATAAATTAATAATTATATTTTATCATTTCTTCTTATCGACATTCGTGTGAATAGTGTTAAAGTTCAATCAATTGACTAATGTAGAATAGACTTTGGAACAGCTATGGCATAATATGCATTCAAAAAAACACACAACTCTCTCTCTCTCTCTCTCTCTTTCTCTTTCTCTCTCTCTCTCTCTCTGCAATATTACAATATGTACGTGTAATATTTATAACGTTACATTAACGTTAAATTCTGGAAAATGTATCGTTACATAACATTATAATAATGCTACATAAATAAACGTTTTCTAAAATATCATATAGTAAATAGTAGAAATGAGAAAGTGAGATACACATACATATATAGATATAAAAGATATAATAGTGATTCTGATATTTTTGCACTGATGGAATGTTTATAAATACTGTTAGACGTTTGCTCCCTATTTATCTGTGCATAGTAATATAAATATTTCTGTGCATTTTATACAGCCTGATGAGCATTAAAATTTTAATTAATCGAATTACGTCAATATTAAAAAACGGCAATATTAACATCGTAAAATTGATGTAACTTAACGTTAATTATCCAGTCGTTGTTCATTACGAAATAAATGGCGAAAGCAAATCATTAGTACCTCATTCTTGAATATCGCTACATTTTCCACTTTTTATAGAGAAAGGGGGAAATGCAATTTTTTTAAAGCTATCGCGTTTATTGGATGCGCTCCTGTTAAGATTCCTTGCTGGTTTGTGGTCGATCCACCGCCTCCTGTGCGTGTTGCAAGCCGGCGCAGTAGTGCAGAAGTAGCACACTGAGTGCCTGTACTCGCAAGTCGCTCTGCGCGATCAGTTTCATGCTGTCCGTGTCTCCGTTTTGGGACAATTCCAATCTTGAGGTAGTTTCGGCATCTAGCGCGTTTTTCAATTTTCCCATCTGAAAAAAAAACATCCCTTTATTAATCTCATTACATTTTTGTATTCAATATATAAGATTTTTATTAATCAATGATCCAAAATTCGAGAATTCTTAAACAGCATCCTTTGATCAGGAAATCCTTGAATTTCTAAATACCTTAATTCAATAGTCCAAAGATTTCGAGATTTGTAGGATGATTTTATCTGCTTCGAAATTACTTGTATGTAAAAAGAACTTGTTTCGCGTACCATGGTGTTGATTTTCTCGACGCGCTCCTGCGGCTCCAAGTATTTGTACAAGAATTTACCGGTGTCCCTGGCCCTCGACATAAGACCATCGTCTAAGTCGCCGGCCATAAGTGGAGCTGCAACACTTGGCTCAGCACCCTCCAAGAGGTCAGGACTTATTCCCAGACCTCCAGCCAATGAACTCTAAACGTTTCAATAATTCGATCAGACCGATTAATGCGATCTCTGCATCCTCGTTCGATGTTATGCCGATTCGATAAGTGAAACATAATCAAGCGGTCGAGCCGATCATGCGTGTGAGTCGCATTGATCTTCCTATATCTATATGATCACCGTGTGTAAGCTTGCCTCCAGTGTTAAGGTGCAATTGCAATGCAATCAGTGCCGTGATCAGCGCTCATCATGTTGTTGAAAATCCTCGTCAATGAGAAAACTTGCAGTAGTTTGGGCAAGCGATAAAAACATCTTATAGAAATAATAATCTGTAGACGACAGTGATCATTCACTGAACATTCATGAGGGATAAAAAAATCTATTCTTAAATGCATGATTTATAAAAAATTATTATGGTTAATTGGATCAAAATCATTTGCCTCAAATATCATTAGTATCCATAGTTATCAATCGCTTTATTTTGCATTCTTGTGAGTTAAATATCTTCGATGGCGATTGTGAGGCATGATTGATGAAGGAATGGTTAAAGCGAATAAACACATAAGCATGAGAACTGTAAAGATAAAATCTTCCAAAGAGCAAATTTTTTTCTTTTTGTTTCGGTTTGAGAAGACGTGGAAGAAAGTGAAGCGGAGAAGGTTTGATACTCTGACAAGAAAACTAGTGTGATTAAAAAAGTTGCATAATGATTCACTGTCGAATAAAAGAACGTTTTATTGAAATTGCCATAGTTTCTCGGTCATTTAAGATTTAATGCATTTTGAGTAAATTTTAAAAATGAAAAAGATATTTATTAAATATAGATCAATTTAAAAACTTAATCTATTTACAAAATATTATGTTTCAATATATTTTAATATTTTCTAATTAAAAGTAATAAAAAGTAAATTTATATTCGGATTGTAACTTCTTTGAATTTTTCTATATTGTCCTCTACTCATTAGGATTGCGATGCTAACGAATAAAATCTGTTAAAAATTTTTTTTATCGAGCACATACGATCCTTCTCCGCTCCGAGCGAACAAATGTGTTGTTATTCTACCTTGCGGGATGCACAGGGACTTGGGGGGAGACTTCGAGATGCCAGACCAATACCGGAAGCCGGTGGGACCAAGCAACTGGTACTTCCAGCCTTCTTCAGGCCCATTAGAGTGTTAGCTATACTAGCCTTCACGGCCATCATACTTGCGCCCTGATTAATCGATCAATGGATTTCAAATAGATTAATACCTTTTCACCATACAGTAACAAATTATCCGTAAAATAATAAATCAAAAGTGCAAAACGCTGATCGCGCTATTTGCGTCGTATCGATAAAGCATAGAGTCTACGAGGTTTTCCAAATATTAACATATTTGTCGAATTATTGCCAACAAAATTCTGAAACACTTAGACAGAAATAAAATGTAAGTAGATATAGAAATCTGCGTTAAAATTAAATTTAAAAAATATATATTTAGAATAATAATTTTGAAATACTTTATTTTGAAAAATACTCAGAAATGTTACCTAATATATGTAGACCATATACTTTATTGAAATTTATCAAAAAAATTGGTTTTACATGAGAAAGGAAATTAAACTAATTTATCTACTATGTGTATGTGTAATTCATTGAGAACAAAGGCAAGGTCAAGGTGCAAGCTTTACAAAGAACCTTCACCTTCCCGTGAACATGTTCATTTCGTTTTATTGCCAACAACAGAATGCAAGTCACGCTTAACAATTTTTGCTTTCTATATACAAAATATCAAGATAAATGCATTTGAAGACACACGTGAAATCTCTGAAAATCGTATAGTCCCTTAACCATGTGACATGTCATTAAGCACTCCTGTATCATCGATATGTAATAATGGTAGCTACTTGATCTGTCCGCGTGATCAGTAGCGGGATTTTGTACTCTCTTAATAGTGTCGATATCATTATACTATCAATGCGCAGAAATTTTATATGATAAAAAAATCAGCGTAACGACTATGTGTAATGATACCAAATTGTCGTTAAAGATTATAAAATCCCTCTACAGTGTTTAAAATGTCAACCAAATGAATATCACATAAAAGATTCTCTCAACTCGATGAAAAAGCAATAAATAAATAAATAAATAAATAAAAACAGGACATATTCGAAATACGGAAGAAGTTCACTATTGCTATATCTAAAAATACTTCTTTAAATATATATATAATAAATATTATAAATATAAATATACTATTTTTAAAGATTTTTATATTATATATTATGTAATATGTAATATAAAAATCTTTATAAAAAAATATTATATATTTTTATATTATTTTTAAATGTTCCCTATTTACATTGATAAGATATGAACATTAGGCAATATCTAAATTATAAGAAACGTAGAGTGTTCCTAAAAAAATGATAATTCATGAAGCACTTGTAAAATAAAGCACTTCATGATGAAACATTGCGATGAGATTATAAATTGCATATTATGTAAACTATATAAAGAAACATTACAGTATATAAATTATAATACAAACATACAAAATAATATTACTAGTATTATTTAATTATCATAAGATTTGCAGCATCGGACTAGAAGGTAAAATACTGTATTGTTTTCAACTTGGTATTAAAAAACATTAGCATGATAAATTTACTCTATAAAAAAAGATAAAAAAGTTTTCTAGATGCCAATATTAAAGATTAAAGATTTTTTCCATTTCCGTCCGAATCTGCTGTTCCATGTGAAAGCATCATATGTCGCAGTGTAATTCGAAACGATTACGCTCGCGGGTAACAAAATGCCCTAAGGTTCTATGTCTTGAATACCTGTACGTTATCTTCGCATCCGGTCAAAGAGATCTCCGGATTAGAAATATCCCCGACGTTTAGCTCGATCTCGTCGGCCTCTAGCGCCAGGGTTGCTAAACTCTCCGCGCCGCAAGTGCTGGATGCCTGACAACGCGTCTCGCATTTTTTGTGACACACCATGCCGCAGTCTCGACACTGCACCGCGTCCTTTAACCAGATCTGCACAAGAAGTAATAATCGCCAAATAGAAGTAAAATAACAAATCAAATTTTGGTAAAATAAAGTGTTAAACAATAATAATTTAAACTAGACTGCTTAAACAAATCATACAGATAAGTAGAGAATAATTTAAACTAGACTGCTTAAACAAATCATACAGATAAGTAGAGAAATGCCTAGTTAAAACTGTCTTAAATTATTAAACAAAAAATCTTGTTTAATAATAATGTTTATATGTAAATTTTATATAAAATATTATTAGGTAAAGATTCAGCTGTAATTGGTTATTCTCAACTGATTTGAAAAGTGCTGTTTTAAAAACTTAAATTATATAATAATATATTTTCTTATTGCTATAATAATGTATCTTACATTCCACAAGTTTCTCTCTCCCTCTCTCTCTTGATATCACAAATTTTTCCGTTGCAAAGATACGCATTTTTATTAATCTTTTTCTCATTTGCAATTCAACAAAGTATGAATTATTGATTTGTAATGCTGTACCTTCTTCGTGCAAAAGTCGCAGTGTGTTGCCCTATGAAAGTGCGTCCTGATGAAATCGTGTATTTTCCTATCGGCAATCTCTTCGCTTGGAATCGATTGAACTTTGGCAGTTTCTGCGTTCTCTTTTTTCCCAAGATCATTGACCGCGTGATCGGTTGAGCGACAAGATTCCCATACATACGATAACAGAATATCGCCGTAACAGAGCATCGGATCAAATCCCGAGTAATCCTGCAGTCTTACGTTGGATGTCGCTAAAGAAGCTTTAAAAGAAATTCTATAATTAATTCTTTAAACTTATTTCTGATAAATTCTTTCGAGAATTGAGGAAATCCAATGGAATTCCGATACATGAGAAATTTATTCCCTTATTATTAGTCAATTCTACTTAAAAAGATTTATCAAAATAATTGTTTATAATATATATTGCAATAAATATATAATTTAAAAAACAAGAAAAACAAATCATTTTCGAAACCTACCACTTTCTGGAGGCAACAAAGAGTGACATTTTAGGTAATGTCCAGTCGTAGAAGTGCAACATTGTGCCAAGATTAATTTCACAGGCGCATTTATATAGCCTAGCAATCTTGGTGGTGTTTCACCGCCCTTCACACGGCTCCATACACCCACGTTCAAGTATTGCAATTCCGAATCGATCCGGAAGCTTTTGGTCTCTTCGAAGGTGATAAGAGAGGCGTATGATTTCTCTTTTGTATTGTGGTATAGATCGGCGATGTTGGTCATACTACTGTCGTCCGGAAGATAAAATTGAACATTGCTGGATGCCGATGACGTGGAGATCGTCGAAATTCGTCGAGACGGCGTAGTGTCGGGCGTCTGAGCGACTTCTTCCATCTGAGTGCTGCTCTTTCTTCTCTTGAATAGCTTACCGGTTTCTGAACGGGTGTCTGCGAGATCAGTGTCGGAATCTCGTAGATCGGAAAACTTGATCTGCGCCTCGAATTTCATTTTTCCGGCATCTTCCGCGCTCGGGCTATCCAGCCTGCCTGCGGAATCGCTTTTCGACGCCTTTCTTTCCACGAAAGGTATTTTTTCGTTATCCGTTTTCTGCCCTCTCTCGCTTGAATCCGTCTTCGAATACCGCCGCTCTACCCTGATAATAAAACGTCGATGTATAGCAGATTTGACGAGCTTCGCTACTTGATTCATGCTTGACACCTTCTTCCCATCCACCGCTACCAAAATGTCGCCCTTCTTCATCTCAGCGATCGCCGCCGGACTGCCGGACACTATGGTTTCAACTATCACGCACATCTGGCCGATCTCCGACACGACTTCCTGTTTGAACACTACTCCCAATTGTTGAGAGCCCGTCTTACTGATGATCAAGTCCAGCACCATATATGGGATGCCGCTGTACTGGGTCAAGTAAATCCACGGCGTGGAATCCATACTCATGGTGCAGTACACCTCTATCTGCGACACGTCTTCCCCACTGTTGAGAACGATAGGTGCGAGATTTAATCTGCTAATTTCCAGTAGTACGACCTCCAAGTATCCTGGAGTGAGTTGAGTAACCTGAAAAAAATATGGATATATTGTGCGAAGATAAATCAGAATTAAAATTGCAAAAACTGATTTTCATGTCTTGTATTAAATTTTTTCGCAAATGTACGCGAGTAAATTATATAATACTGTTACGCCCGGTATGGACGGCCGGGTCTACGATCAGAGGCGTATTTTCGTTTCGCGACCATTCGCGACCATGGTAGCGTGGTTACGAGTGTTTGAGCTGAAAAACATACATACATACAATACATACTTAATATTTTTGAACCGCGGTCACTTCTGGTTGGTCGTGGTTGGATAACGAAAATATGCCTCAGCTGTCTTCATGTTAATTAATATTTGATTGACGATCGGTCGTCGTCAACTGTAGTCACTTTTGTCTTTCGGTCTCTCGATTTTGGTGTAACACGTTGTGTCAATAAAATCGTTACTTTTTAAAAGTCTGCTCCTTTTATTGACGAATGTGAGCGTTAACGTAGTTGCGCGAGAGTGCAAGCAACAGTGCGAGCAATCCTCCGGCTATAACATTTTGGGGGCTCGTCCGGGATCGAACAGATGAGCGGAACGATCGAGCCGATTGTGTGGAAGCGTAATGACTTCGGCGGCTACAGCGAGTTCATCGGAGAAACGGCTGAGAGAGCACGGAATGCGACGCCCGAGCGACTCTCTGAAAATGGGAAGTTGCGTGCAATTCGGGAGGAATTGCTGGAGCTTCGGGAGGAAACTCGTCTATGCAAAGTTTAACTTCTTTTCTAAAGAAGACTGCCTCGCCCCGGTTTTTTTTATCTGAGGTTTTTCCATGGGCCTTAGGGCAAATGCCGATGCGGGGACTTGGGGAGCTGGCGATGGATCTTCGGAAAGCTAACTCCTCCCCCAGCCCCTTGTCCGAAGTTTTTAAGAAAGAAGAATCAGCCTCGAAGAGGATTCTTCGGGAAGACTGTCAAGAGGAAAATTTTGAAGAAAGAAGAAGCTGTTTGCCGCTTGATTTTCGGGACAACAATCTGGAGGAGCAGAGGAGCAGTGTTACGCTTGGACCGTCGGGCTTGCGGACAGCTGACTTGCAATATATCAATATTTAATTGACGATCGGTCATCGTCTTCTGTCGTCGTTGTCTTTCTGTTACGATTTGGCGTTTCATGTTATGTTAATAAAATCGTTACTTTTAAAAGCCTGCTCCTTATTTGACGAGCGCGAGTGCTTTCGAAGTTCCGCGAGTGCGAGAGCGCGAGTTATTTTACGAACGTAACATAACAATACTAAAAATAAATTTAAAGGAAGCGAAAATCTTACTTCTGAGAGATCCACGGACTCGTCGTTCAATCTTCGGAAAAATGGCTTGTAACGCATTTTGTAACGAGGTAGAGTATGCTTCCGCTTTACCGCCTTCCTAATCTGATTGGTAATAATTGAGATTATTTGTGGCTGTAACTGACGGCCCTGGAATTGCGATTGCACTTCCAGCTCTAAGATCGGATCCGAGTAAAAACTCAACGACCAGTGTGTGTACGGTACGCGAGTAAACTGTAGTCTAGCTTTACCACTGATACGCTTCACTGTAAGTTGATAACATATGTATAATATAATATCCTATTTCCTTATTTGTTTTTTTTTTTTTTTAACGTAATATGTATAACACCTTGCAACGCCATGTAGGCTGTTTTGCCAAGCAGCATCTTAACATCTATAGACAATTGAAAGTTTCCTGAGTAATGTAAATCTAAGGCCAAATCCAGAGACTCTAGCAAACCCGTGTCAGCATCGATTTTTGAATCGGCGACTTCCAAACCCTTTATCGTCGGAAATTGCGTACCTAGGTTCAAGTCTCTCAACTGCAAACAGTTACAGAGAATTTATTACAAAAAAAAAACACTTCATTGTATCACTTCAAAATTATTCCAGAGAAATAAATCTGAAATATCTTACTTTCACACTGTCCAACAGCTTGGCGGTGGTCGACTGCGTCAGAAGCTCCTTGAACTCATTATTTAATTTCCTGTAAAGCCACAGACGCACTCGCTCGGCGTTCCGCAACTCGTTGAAGAGGAATTGCAGCGTAAGATTTATCGCCAGGTTCTCGTTACCCTGGGACATCGCCTGACGAGACATACTGTTGTTGGAGCTCGCCCGTTCTTCCTGCAACTGCTCCACCAGCTCCTTAGGTAACTGCGCTTTGCCATGCTGCAGCTGCCTCTCCGGCGGAGGAACCTGTGGTCCCGACTCCAAATACCTTTTGAACAGGTAAAACTGCAACGCCAGGGTACATATTACACCGCAGATGAATGTAAAGACAGCCACCAGAACCAGTTGCAAACTGTCCATATTAAATTCACTGCTGTTGAGAACACAGTCTCTCCCTTGAGTATCGAAATATGATACACAATGTAAACGATTAATGTGAGCGATGCAGATTATTATGTAAATAACATTACACTGTGCGTACGTGAAAGAAAATTCCCAATGTCCATGTTAAAGGTGAAAGTCGTCGAGAAAATAATTTCTTCTCTGATGATTGATGAATATCAATAACAGGACATACTGGAGCACGCACTATTACATATTATCACACTAAGTGCACACGGTGAGTGAGGAAGCTCCAAGTATACATATTAGAGCCACAACTGTCGAAAATCCAGTCTCTTCTCCATGAGTATCAGCGAATTCCAACAAAAAAAAAACAGGCTGTAGGAAGAGAATTATGCAAATTAAAATACGTATAAAAGCGAGAAGGATCTAAATATTATATAACCGTATACAGATTATTATATGTAAAAAAAATTAATTTATTATTAAAGTTATATAGAAAAATACATTTTTCTTTATTTTCAATTAAAAA
The DNA here is from genome assembly GCA_003595255.1 of Solenopsis fugax. Classification (NCBI taxonomy): domain Eukaryota; kingdom Metazoa; phylum Arthropoda; class Insecta; order Hymenoptera; family Formicidae; genus Solenopsis; species Solenopsis fugax. Next base: position 387 of record QKQZ01011189.1, on the reverse strand, counting down.
CAATTTTTCAAAAATTGTGTTAATTGCAATAAAAATTCACTTTTGTTACTGTCTGAAAAAAATTCTATACTATTATCGTGATCGAAAGGAAAAAGCTGTCATACAATTTGTTTTTATCGCTACGTCAGGAGCAGGAAAAACACGGTAGAAAAAGAGGAGGAGGAAGAAGACACTTGTAATCGTTTTAGAGGAGAAATCGACCTTCAGCTGTTATTGTATTGTCGTGCTACTACCTAAAGTTGCATTAGGAACTTTCGGTATACGGCCAAACGTCACCACCTCGCGTTCGACGCATCGCGCTGCACATGGATCAGGCCCCGCGGTCTCTTTCACGGCTCGACAGATATTCGGAGCACTTTCACTCGTCGACCGTCGACCGCGGATCAG
>QKQZ01011180.1:0-20395 GCA_003595255.1 Solenopsis fugax | reverse complement strand
GGACAATTCGTTTTCTGTCTCTTTTTATTAGCTCACGCATTCGTGGCTGGCTCTTCCCCTCTACATATACAATCTCTTTGGACGAGAGGAGGTGATCATTTTAGACATGAAGTAGGATAAGGAGACGGAACTTTGGCTGAAAAAGTGGATCCGAATTCCGTCGTAAAAATGAGTTCGGTATTTGGTATATGAACATAAAGAACCAATAGAAATACAGAACCAATAGAAATGGTAGAATTAACGTTTCATGCGACGCGAGTGATCAAAAACCGAACTCATTTTTACGACGGAATTCGGGTCCACTTTTTCACCCAAAGTTCCGTCTCCTTATCCTACTTCATGCTCTCATCTAAACATCGACATTACACTCCATCCAAAAGTGATTCAAGTACTCTTCAGTATTCTTGGAGCATGCGACTTGAACAAACCTTTGGATTTTGGATCATCAATAATCGGATATCGCGAGCACAGAGTGAATTTTGCATAATATTTGGCTGATTGTACGTATGTACATACATACATACATACATACGATATGTGTTTTGAATAGGGTAACAGCTGATAATAACTCTTTGATTCCTCAACGTAATTCACGTAATAGGTAATTTTTCAACTTTTTATCAAGTAGAATAGTCAAATTGATAATGAAAAGTATGCATTTCTCGCATACCACATATTTGTTCTATAACAATGTAATAATCGATTCTAGAGTTTTATTATTCATGTATACATGAAAAAAAAATATATTTTTTTAAAATAGATTTTCTAATTACAAGAATTAGTGAAATATAAAGAGTAAGAGAGTTAAACCGAGATTGATAGAAATGAATATTAAAATAGAATAAAGAGAACCTTCAATCATAGCTAAAAAGTAGATGATATTGAGATCACACTTATGAAAATTATTATAAAACATGCATACATATATGTGTGTAGGTGTGTGACTATAGGTTGTATATTCTCATTTATGCAAAAGGATATCATAAGTGAAATAAATTTTGCAACTTGGGACCATTAAGAAATGTTATGAAATTATTTTGTATAATTTTATTGGTATTAATTAATTATATAACGCATACACAATTGATTAATGAGAAAACATTCATTTATCTTGTAAAATCCTAACGTTAATGTGAATGCAACACAGAGTTTTCATTCTTCAATGTTTATTTTATGAATATAGATATTATAGATCACTGGAGATATAAAAATTGAAAAAAATCAAAGATTTGTCAAAATAATAATTAATATGAAGAATATTCGAATTTTTGTCAAATATAAAATATCCATAAACTTAGAAGCTCTTATAATGATGTTGAAATAACATATCGTTAATTTCTCTTAAATTAATTGCTTTGCAAGCTGAGTCCACTGCTTGTGTCATAGCTGGTGTACCACAACTGAAAACACCAATCTTATTTATCTGAAACAAGAATTGTCTGGGTATATGTTACACATAATGTGAAGAAACAAATATGATCCAAAGAAATTACATGATAAATAAAATTAAAATATATTTATATGATAATTACAATGGTAATAATGATTGTATAATAATGATGATGATGTGATAATAATAACAATAATAATAAAGTACTTACAGTAGGATGTAATTTTTCTATAGACAAGAAAAATTGAGAAAACTTTGGTCGTCCAAAATGTGTCACAGCTTTTAAGCCAGTAAACAGAGACTTATTTGAAATCTTTTGAAAATGACGCTCACAAATATACTATAAATAATATTTAATTATGATTTAATTATTTATGATGAAAGCTGTAATAACAGGCTCTAGTCAGTTATAACAGGTGCATTGTCTTACCAAAAGTATTGTGCGTAGGTCAAATTTTTGATAGAATTGAGTAACGAAGATATGAATGGATACTGTATTATTAACATCTACTTTTTCAAGCTCTCTCAGTATATCAACCATCCATTCAAATTGTTTTTGCGTTCTTGTTACCCAAAGAAAATATACCTATATGTGGAATAGTTTTTTATTTCTTTTTTTATCACGCAATATTGATAGTTATAGCTATTACCTTCTTGCAACCAAAGTTTAACTTGCAGTTTGATTTAAAAACGATATCTTTGAGTATCGATGCAAAGGGTGTGACACCTATGCCACCACCAACCATGACTGCCACTTGATATTTATCCCAATCTTGATGACCTTCTCCATAAGGGCCATCTATGCGAATCTACAATATCAAGATATGAAAATGGTAATAAAATAATATCAAAATTTTATTACTAATAAATGTTATTATATAATATAATATTATTAGTAAATACCTCATACAATATTATTCGTACAAATGTATGTATAGATAGTAATAATGATAAAGAATAATAAACAAAGAATTTACAATATAATGCAGATTTACCATTGGTAAGTTTTCATTAGACGTGGTGCACAATTCTAGTTTCTCCCTAATATTTGTGGTCCATGGTCCAACCGCTCGTACGTGTATACTTAAACTTGTTTCGTGTGGCGCGGAAGATAAAGTAAATGGATGATACTCGTTTGTTTGTAACGCTGGGCATGCTATTCTAATCCATTGACCAGATTTATATTGAAAATTTAAAGGTTTGAGAAATGTTATACATGTGACACCTACGATAAATGTAGTACATGAATATATGTGAGGAATAAGTGAGAGAGAAAAAGAGAGAGAATTATAGTCAAACAGAAACTGTAGTAAAAATACCTGATGGCAGAATTTCTGCTTTGAGTATTGGTATTTCTATTGTCGTTCTAGTTACAGTTACGACTTTATCGAGAATAAATAGAATGGCTGGTCCCAGAAAGAAATAATGAAAGTATGGTTCCTGTTAAAGATGGAATGGATTTTCACTTACACTCAAATAATAATGCAAATAATTACAAATGTAAACATTTAATTGAATTTTATAGAAAATTAATTATTGTCAATTACTTGCACTAATCTTCCACTGCCGTGTAAAACCATCAATATATAGAAAATTGGATACAAAGAATGTACAAAAGAGAACCAATTGTAGAATGATTTGCGTACCATCGGTAACGAGCATACAAACATTAATCCAGTCAAAATGATTAAAAGCATTCCCGTTATACCTGTCATTGTACCCCAACACCAGTAGTGAAATTTGGGAAGTTCGTGCGTCCTAGATGTCAATAATCATGTAACGCATGCAACATGCGGTATGCCTTGCAAGACGCAAACAAGTGCGAATAACGATATAATAAAATAAAATGGTGATTAAAATAATTGGAAGGCAAAATAAGCTTACGCGTGGAAATAATTGCGAAATAAACACGTCAGATCATCAGCAGTTTGCGTAGATATATGATAAAAGTTGAAGCCATGTCCAATAATATGTAACACTGAAAGTATTGAAAGAAAAAAAGTTACGTAGATGAAAGTAGTTAAAAGGAAAGTACACGATTATATGTATACAAGTTAAGGATATCTCACCAGTAAACCCCAACGCCCAATAAGCGATATATTTATGCATTTCGATTGCTGAATCGAAAGGAATGTAGAATTGCAGAATTGTACTTCTCAGAATAGTGATAGTGTTATGACACATCATAATTAATAATGTAGAATAGGTAAACATCATAGCTGACGCTGCACCTCTCGTTATAGTTAAGCCATATCCTAATATTCGTCTCAAGCCAGAATGTTCCCGTTGTACAGAGTAATCTGTAGTGAAAACATTCGTTGTAAGTAATTTATCATTGCAAGACACAAAAAGTTTATCGAAGAATAAGGACGTACAATATACTCGCTCTACAAAAATCCCAAGCAGGAACAAAGTGTATAAACATGTCCAGAATATCTGCAATCGTTTGTTAGCAAGGTATTTCATTATAGGATACCAATAATTATCTGAATGTTTCTTTATTTCTTCGACAATTTTTTCGTTCTTGTCGATCATTTCGCTATTACTTTTTCCTCTCTTTGTATCTCGTTCGCTTTCAATTTTCCCTTCAACTCTAAATTGCAATTCGCTGGGATCGGCATAGAGACTCTCCACTGTCTTTTGTACCTCACCGATAAATGTTGATCTAACTGTTTTCACACCCGCGTGAAGTTTCCTATTGCTTTTTCCATCCGTAGGTACGTTGAATTCTAACTCCGCGTAATTAAATTTATCATTAAAGTCACTTAGTATCTGCTGAAAATCTTGTAGATTTATCGTTTCTTTATTCGCCAAGTCTGCGTGATACATCATGGATTGCACTAAAGCTTCCAGCTCATTGTCCGTGACATCAGCATTGACAGTCTCCATAAATGATCTATGATAGGTTTAATTACGCGTTTAATCTTACGTTATTTCTCTGAGAGGCCTTTTTTCCTATTTATGATTTCAAATAAAACTAATTTATAGTTCACTTAAGCAAGCCTTGATGTTTCGATTAAAAATAAAAGAGATAAAAATGTAGATTAATAATCTTGATCTCACAATCACAGTTTAACTTACTCTTTATCTTTTTTTAATTCTTAGAATTAGAAAAAGATAAAGAGTAAATTAAATCGAGATTAAAGTTAATCTGCATTGATGGAAATGGACATGAGACATGAATAGATAAAGGTGCTCTGAATCTTCCAGATCCATGATAGTAATGGCCTAGGCAAAAGGGACATTAGTCACTACTATCCTAGTGGATAGTGACCTAGTTTAATCTAGAGTTAAACTATAATACATATAAAAGAATATGCACAAGAGGGTGCAATTGAGCAATTAAACGATTTACAAATATACCTCAACATGTTTGAGAACTCTTCTCTCTTTAGTCTTCCCGTACCATTGATATCATACATATCAAACATCAACTTCATCTTCTCCTCAGCAGACCCCTTGAGAAATATCACCAACATGTCGACAAATTCTCGAAACGATATGAAGCCATTCTTATCCTTATCCACTAGATAAAATATCTGCAAATTTAATCTCTCGATATTTGACATTTCGATATTTGTGCCAAATATTCGCATTAGATTGTTATTTAGTACAAATGTCAACCTTTTTTACAAACTCAGCATCCGGTCTCATACTCAGAGCTTCTGAAAATTCTATGATGGTCAGCTCGGTGTAAATTACTTCTCGTGCCACTGTCGAATCTATTTGTAAGATTTCCTCTTCTGTATGTGCAATATGGAATGCCTAAAAACATTTCGTAGACATGTATTACGAATTTCGATATAATTAAAATATTTATATACACACTTTACGTAAAAAAAGAGATAGATACCTGTGCAAATACAACGCGAAAAAACATTTCTAATTTTTTTTGACGATGTTTTTTGGTTATCGCTTGCTTCAGTAACGCTGCATGTGTGGTACTAGTCATCATTTGCACTAAGCGTGTATCCTCGGACGTTGCGATTTCTGATATAAATTTTTCGAACGTTTTTATAAATGCACTTCTCAAAAAGTCAGAATCGAATTTCAACACTAAATCATAACTGTGATGTACACGAATCAACATGTAATAACTGTCGAATGCGCAATAAATCTATAAGAAGAAAAAAGAAAGGTAATTGATGCATACGTGTGTGTGTGTGTATTATTAAAGGAAAGAAAAAAAGAAAAAAATACCATCACATTGCTATTGGATGGAAAATCCACCGCGCGTATCAAATATCCCAATTGATTTTTCACCTCCAGTTGCTTTTTTCTTATATTTGGCACTAATATTACTCGTCTCAGTGAAGCTTTTGGCTTTTGCCATTCGCTAGCTATTTACAAAGCAACAATTTAGTTGATACAAGTACGTGCGTGTAATATGACACATGTACATACACGATTTTTGACGACGTGCTGAATACTTACCAATATGTATAATATCTATATTATCGCTGCAGTCTACTTTAACATTTTCCTTCACTGTTTTTCTATCTACGAATTGTATCTTAAAAACGATAAACGTAATAAAACCTGCGTGAAAATTAACGTTAAATGATATGAGATCGTCATGAGATTGTAGTAATAGCAATAAAATTTTTACCACAGAATAATGTTGATACACCTAAAAATGTTAAGATGAAGGATACATTGCTGTTTAAGAAAAAATCATAAGTTCCAGGCTCTGTGCAATTCTCAATTGTGTCTTCGTTTATTTGATCGGCATGAAAACAGGGGCCATTTGTACATCTGCCTTCTTTCACAATTTTATTATTGATACAACTGGGATGTATATCATTCGCTGTAAATGTAACAATATGTATCGATCCTTAATCTTTTAGTTCCCATCAAGTAAATTTATATACATCTATTTACCCGTAGTAGGAACTCTAAAAGGATTCCTTGGAATATCATTCCAGTCTATCTTAGTGGTACACATTAGCACATCGTAAAACGATAATTGTTCCAGTCTCTCAATTTCCTTGTCGGTGAAAAGTCTGACGTGAAAAGAAGACCGTGTCGAATATTTATTGAATTAATCATGCGGAAAATACGGAACATACAAGCGTAAAACGGTGTAAACTAAAAGCAATAATTTGCGATTACGCACCCATTTGCGGTATTATTATACCAAAACCTATCACCATCGCGGATTCGCTGAAACTGATCACGGATGATTCTTTGAAACAACTCTCCAGGTCCATCACCAGTCTCTAATATTCCTCCTACCCAGACGTCCACGTCATCGAACGAATTATTGTACAAGCTGAGAAATTCCTCCTGGATCTTACATGAAGTACAAATGATTATATATATGTATCTTTTACACACAAGTGTTGCGATCAAATATATGAAAAAATGGATTTTATACAACATACCGATACATCTACGCGATTAAAATGAGATATGTGTTTAACTTCCGCTAGACCGTAAGCACGACGGGCACTATTGTAATCAGGCACCCCATGATCACGTCCTCTCTGAATATTAAGAGCCATCAAGTCCCTTCGGGAAAATTCTAGTGGACCGAATAAATTGCCCCGCAAATCTTCAATAATTTTATGATCTTCTTCCTCGCATAATTGAACAGCCATACCCATTAGCAATCTCTCCACGTCGATAATATCCTTTATTCTCGTTAAATTGGCGTGGAGAGAGTTCTAAAGAACGATTCAATGTGCATTTCGAAATCAAAACTTGAAGCATTCGTAAAAGAGCCAGGATACCTGTGACATCCAGTAATTGTTGCACGTTCTGATTGGATACGGTTCCAAGGAACAATTATTCCTTCCATAGTTGCGCAAATATACACCTAACAGTGCGACTATAGCAATTATCGTGGCAATGTTATTTTATTAGAATTATTATAACGCACACCCTTACATCGTAATACGCATTTTTATATCTTTTTCAATTAACATACAGATTATTATTTGCTAATGTTAGCTGAAAATCAAGTTTTTATTTCAACATCATTTGTCTTTGTTTAATATTTGATAAATAACAAGGTTGAAATGATGCTGAAAGCGCTGTGAGCGCTAAAGCGAACGTAGCCATAATTGAATGAAAACACGTGATATAATAACAAATAGTCCATGCATATATGAGTATAGCAGAAAAATTAATATTGTTCGCTTGATTGGAGCGTTGCTTGCAATCATATCAACGTCGACGCAGATATTGGAAACGATATTTATTACAATTAATAAAAAGTTACGCCTGTTATTTACCTGGTGGAACCAAGGTATGCCCGAAGCGAAAAGCAGCCGACTGGAAAAATTGTTCAATCTGCGGATCGATATTGGGATTGTAACCTTTGAACAACGAACAAATTATCATTCGGATTGTATATAAATTACAAGTAATTCTAAACGAGAATCGTTATCTGTATCGCGTATATGAAATGGGAAATTTCTTTTACCTTCATACGCAGGAAGCCTGTTCCCCAACCACGAAGGCAACCATTCGTTGACGATGATGTTCTGCTGAGTCGCAATCACCCATTTACGGGCCTCGTTATAAATCTTATCGCTCGACCAATTTGGATTGTGGCGTTTAACATGAGATGCTACAAAATTGTGCCATCTGAACCATATTATACCAAAAGTCAAGAGAAACGGATTTTCATTCCCTCGAGGATTTCCTAATTCTGGAAAAAAAAANAAAAAAAAAAAAAAAAAACATTCACACATACGTTCAAATCAACAATCGAAAAGTAGAGCGAACAAAAGTAAATTTGCTCGTAACGACATGTATCTTGCTCGAGTGTCGAGAAGTGTAAACTGTAAAGGGATACTGCGAGTAACGCGGCAATGCATCTTCAGCGAAACGTCTCGCAGATCGGTGACGAAGATGACGGTGCGTGATGCACTGAACATGGCCCTCGACGAGGAACTAGCTCGAGACGAAAGGGTGTTTATAATAGGAGAGGAGGTCGCAGAATTCGACGGGGCTTACAAGATAACGCGTGGTCTCTGGAAAAAATACGGCGACAAGAGGCTAATCGACACACCGATCACGGAGGCTGGATTCTGCGGTATCGCCATCGGCGCGGCGCTCTTAGGCCTAAGGCCGATATGTGAATTTATGACCTTCAATTTCTCCATGCAAGCTATCGATCGTATCGTCAATGCGGCCGCGAAGAATCTTTATATGTCCGCAGGAAGATTCCCCGTTCCTATCCTGTTCCGAGGTCCGAACGGTAACGCCAAAGGTTTGGCCGCGCAGCATTCTCAATGCTTTGCTGCGTGGTTCATGAGCACGCCCGGCTTGAAAGTCCTGTCACCGTCGACCTGCGAGGATTACAGAGGCTGCCTAAAAGCAGCCGTGCGAGATCCCGATCCCGTAATCATGCTAGAGAGCGAACTTCTTTACAATATCGAGTTTCCCGTGTCGGACCAAGCCATGGACAAGGACTATCAGATATCCATCGGCAAGGCTAAAGTGGAGAAATCTGGCAGGCACATCACTTTAGTGACGCACGGCCAGGCGTACGTGTATACGCTTCAAGCGGCCGATTTGTTAGCTGGCCAAGGTATCGAGGCGGAAGTTATCAATCTACGGTCACTGAGACCTTTGGATTGGGACACGATATTCAAGTCGATCGGAAAAACGCACAGGCTTATGACCGTCGAACTCGGCTGGCCTAGATGCGGCGTAGGAGCCGAGATTGTTGCGACGGTGATGGAAAATCCAGTCTTCTTTCAGCTCGACGCACCTGCGGTTCGATGCGCCGGCATCGACGTTCCGATGCCTTATTCAGAGAAGATCGAATACGAATGTACCCCGAAGGATCACCATATAGCCGACTACGCCAAACGCATCTGTGGCACAAAATTCTGATACTTTCTGATATTTATAAATCGCAATTTATAGAATAAAGTTCTTCACTCACTGAAATATCTGCTGACACTCTCGGTGTAATGCCGTGAAACATATCGATGATGATGAATAGGCGGTGGTGGATTGGCCATCGGTAGTCTAACGGTATTGTAGTCAGGATACAGAGTCAAGTCCGACGACGCGAGTTGCCCATCCTCCTGCAATATTCCGCTGGCAGTTGTTCTTAAAACGTCAGACCACGCTTTGGATGTACCGTAAATCAATCCACCGTCTATGAATGGCGTAATCTCGTTCAGCTGCGATATGTCGTGTCGACGTTTAGATTTGAGTCTAACATCTCATAAATATCTGCGTTTCGAGGAAACACCGAATTACACCGCTATTGTACCTGTTGACGAGGATTATTCGGCGAATGACCCGTCCGATGATCGTACCGCGAACGTAAAGTGGGCATTGTTGTGTGTCCAGGGTTAATTCTGTATCTATGATTTTCCGGAATTTTTATGTTGATATACTCGGGTGGGCATGCTGGTCTCTGAGCATCTAAAATTTCCTCCACCACCTGTTGACCTGTCGAGCAAATATTTTTGGTAAATTGCACTTGTTCCAGTTGTATGAAATATTGCTCTATAATCTATAAGCATCATGTCTAATTCCCAAGATCCTAAATATTTAAAAGTGTGTGGAAACAACACACACATCTAATAATAGTTGACAAATATGCGTACATGTGCATATGTGAAATTATATATATATATATATATATATATATGCGTGTGTGTGTGTGTGTGTTCGTACACACAGACACATTTTAAAAATGATCGTAGACCATTGATAAGATAAATCATTTCTTGTATACCGAAAAATACAAGGAGAGCGTTTCTCCCCGTTCTTGATTTAGATCCAATTTTTCCACTCAACAGCTTCTCACTTATTTCTAATGGTTCTGGTCTTTTAGAGCCTGAAGGTTTATACACTCCATCTTCATAAGCTGCTGGCAGTCTTCTTAACAACGGAGTATCAACTGCACCCAATTCTGGTCTTCCAACGTTATTATACCACCCGTCGTAACCAGGATATTCGATTGCGGTGCGATACGGTAAACATTTATTCGGTTCATTATTATTTCCACCCCAACATCCAGTAAATAACCAATCTGTTAAGTCCTTATCGAACGTTTCACCAACCAATTTTTTATCCGGTTTCTTGAAATCTAACATATAATAGAGACGTATATCGTTATATTTTTATGTCAATTCAACATGTGAAAACTATAAAACGAGAAAGGAGGCAAAACTTTACATGTTATCTTAGAAGATATAAAATTTACAAAGCTATCAAATTTACAAGCAGTTTATATCAATGTTGGGCAAAATTTAATCAATTTATTGATTAATAATAATTATGACTAAAACTTTAGTTCTTTATTAAACAATTTAAATTTTTTTCAGGCGTTAATCAATTAAATTTTAATGAATAAAATAAATCGATTAAAATGAATTGTATATAATTATGATTCAATTCGTTCGATTGATTGAAAATAATTGCTGATTAGGTAGTTAATCGTTAATATTATTAATCGTTAGTTTTAATCATTAATCCTAAATTGATTGATAGCTGAATGGCATTAATATAAATAAAATAAGTTACTGGCTAATATCGATTTGAATATCTTTTCGATATGACAAACATATTTTGTAAATTCATAATTGTTCGTAAAAATTATAATTTGTTTAAATATGAATTAAAAATTAATGATTAATCACATTTTTTAACAAAAAAAAAGAATAATTAAATAATGTTTGTTTCAATAATCGATTAAATCAATCGTGATTATACTTATAATTAATTTTTAATCGATTATTTCAATTAAGCGAAAATTTAATCGTTTAATTATATAAAACGTTTGGCAATTAATTTCATTAATTGATTACATTAATCATAACTATATATATTTTAAATTTTAATCCATTATCTCTTAGTTGACAACAAAATTAATTGACTAATGCCCAATACTAGCAGTTTATGAGATACACGTATGTATATACAATATAAATATATATATGTATACGTACGTCTATTCGAGTTTGATGCAGGTGTAATTTGTCGTTCTGTTGTAGCGTTTTGTGCGGTAATTAATGAAAAATTAATTATGGCAAATAACTTTAAAGTAAGATACATGTTGCCCTCTATTAATGCGACACATGAAAAACGTACATGTACTATGCGTATGTCACATAAGAATTATCTCTTCCAGGACTCATTTATTCGGAGCTGCAGCACTTTCTACCGAATGGTATCGTTCGTTACGACTTCTTCCTCTTCGTGCGATAAGAGGAACACATACAGGAAACCAAAAATATGAATCACTGGATATAATTAAATCACGAGCAATATGATTACGAGTTTCCTTTATAATTCATTAGGTAGATGTAATTCTGTGACCATGTTATAGAAATGAAGCACGCGCAAAAGTAGCGAAAAATGTATGCACCGAGAAAGAAAGTTCTTTGGTTCGCGATCATCACTAGAATCACGATATTAATATTACAAATCATTTTCAATGTATTAATCCCCGATCATCAGGCAGATGCATTTAAAAGACCTTTGGATTCCGCGGAGAAAGTTTTCTTCCAGGATCGAATAGTTCATTTTTTATTCAACGGTCTTACACGTTGGGACGGAGAATATTTTTTACATATCGCGAGATATGGGTACACATATGAGAACACTCTCGCCTTCTATCCGTTGTATCCAGCTATGATTCGCATTGTCACCGTTATTTTGACAAAAATATTTCCTCTATTCAACATTCAAAGTATGATGATTATTGCAGCAATTTTAATTAATTTCGTGTGTTTCGTAAAGTCAGCTATTATCTTTTACGATCTAACTGAGCGTGTGTTTCAAAATACTGTAACAGCGTACAAAGCGGCGATACTTTATTGTATAAATCCAGCTAACATATTTTTCTCGGCTATATATTCAGAATCCATGTTTGCGTATTTAACATTTTACACTATGCTCGCAAGTATTGAGTGTACGTCCAACATTTACTTTCCGTTGGCTTTATCAATTTTGGTAAGATCAAATGGTGTCGTCAACATTGGCTTCCCTATATATTTCGAGCTTAAGAAAGCTCTATCTTCATCTAATTCGGAAAGAATAGAAAAGCATCAACGAAAACATATTATCGATATATCAGTTTTGTGGCATATTGTAAAATCAATTAAATTAAAAAACTATTTTACCATATTAAGCACAATGATTATATCGCTATCTCCATTTATTTTTTTACAAATATACAATTATATGAAATTTTGTACTTCTACATTCGACAAGTCGTTATTGCCAGTTAACATTTTACAATATGCTGTAAAAAATAATTTGATTCTACCAGGTAGAACAGATTCAATGTGGTGTAATGCTAGTGTGCCTTTAGCGTATTCATACGTGCAAAAGACATATTGGAATGTCGGGTTCTTAAAATATTATCAATTCAAACAAATACCGAATTTTACCTTAGCTCTCCCAATATTGTGCATCATGTTGCAATGTATAAAAGAATTTGCTTGTGAATATAGGAATGAATTGTGCTTGTTGAGATTTTTTGATAGCAAGGCAAAAAGCAAAAGTACTATTAAAGTAAAGAAATATCCATTAAATATGTTTGTCTTCATATTACATGGATTATTTCTAACTATGTTTTGTTTATTTTTTGTACATATCCAAGTCAGCACCCGTTTATTAGCCTCTGCAACTCCCTTGATATATTGGTATTGTGCGTTGATCATGTCTCACAAAGGTACTGACCATATCGATTTACAGTACGAAAGTAACGAAAATATGTGCTCTAAATGGAAAGTATTTTTTTTATCTCAAAAACGTTATACATTACAAGATAAATTTGTTTTATTTTACTTTATAGGATACACAATCATAGGATGCTTTATGTTTTCAAATTTTTTGCCATGGACTTGATACGCATACATGTATAAGACAGAGGAGACATCTCTGTAAGACACAGAGGAAACATGTTCCATATATGTTCTTATATATGAAACATACTTCCTTTGACTTTTTTTTTATTGCAAAAACGTTTCTAAATAGTTCAAATATATGAAGCTCTTGTACGTGGNTAAATAGTTCAAACATATAAAGCTCTTGTACGTGTAAAGAATGAATCCTTAAAGTCGAAAACTGCTTGTAAATATTATTAAAATATTAATTTTGTATAAATATATATTTAATAATAAGGAAGCTATTTTTATATACTCTTAAATAGGTACACACGTATACATGTACAGATTTTTGTGAATAAACGTTACTCATCGATAAAATATTTGTAGATGTCTAAGTAACATATGAAACATTACCTTCTACTCTCATTATTTATATTACCACATATTCCATTTACAATCCATATGTGTACAATCAATAGATATATTAGCTTGCTTTGATATGTAATTTTTTATGCTTCAATATTTCGATGGGCGTCAGATATAATGTTAGCGAACAATCAGGACATTCGTACGCTTGATTATTAGCTTTACGTATGACATTTTCATTCTCTTTAGCAACACTATTCGTATCTGTGACTATACAACAGCTTTGATGTTGAAGTTTTTCGATACTCGATAGGATTGCTCGAAGATTACAATTTTTACAATGCCACTCGGTTTCTTGCATTTCTGCGATCAACTGTTCACTCCAATTAGTTTCTTTTATACTGTAATGTAGTAATTGAAGTTTCATTAATAAAATATTGTAATCTTTGTATTAATTAATCTAATATTTAATTTTACAATGATAATTTAAACAATCATCTTACTCTGTGTATATTAATATTTTTTCCTACTTACCAATTATATGTAATATTGTCTGTTACATGAACTCCACCTTTAATTACATTTGGTAAGCTCTTAAAATCAGGTTGAAAAGGATTGAGCTCTATACTCGTATCATTATTGCCATCACCCACATATATCATTTTTAAATCAGCTGGTAACAACCGTCTTATAGTGTACGGTATCGTAGTATGCATATATTCAATCAGTTCTTGCGTAAGACTTTGCTCAACTTTACTAAAATCTTTTCTTTCATCGTTAACACTGTCAGAGCCTAAAAAAAAGAGAGAAATATATATATATAATCTTTAAATATCAAAATATAAATATTTAAATTTTACTACACATTTAACTTGGATGTTAAGAAAAAAAAAACACGTACAAAAGGCATATTTTTTACCTTGCAATTGCTGATTTAATAAGAAATCCCACTTATTTCTTAACTTGACAGCTTTCATCAATAAAGTTTGACCACTGTCAGGAACAGGAAATTCTAATATCAGCCACGAATCGCATGCTATTCTGTAAAATGTAAAAATTATCTTTTATTATACTAAACTGTTGCTATTTCACTAGGAAATATTATAAAATTTACAAAGTTAACGTACTTACATAGAAAATGTATTATTTGTATCTATTTCATGCGCAAATAAAAGCAACGTTTGTGCGGCAGGCATTCGTAAAGTATTTACCAGATATGGTTTTGTAGTTTCCAAAAGGGATCTATCAATAATATTAACATGTTATACAAAACGTATAAATTTATTACAAGTTGTTGCAGAGCTCCCCCCCTTCTCTCTAAAGTATAAAATAAAAACTTACAAATATGCCAATATCTGATGTTTAGAACTAACAGGAGTTTTGCTCTTAAAGCCTGGTATTGGCATTACATCCACTTCTTCAATTTGCAAAACTTGTGGATGATTTCCAAAAAAGCTCATTGGATGCAAAGCAACGTATGGTTTCGCTTTTGTGTGAAACAACTGTTCACTTAAAGACTAGATAGTTTAAAGATATATTGAATAATTGAAAAATATACATTTATAAATAAATCATTTTAATATATAAATCTGGACTCGTGAAATAGTCAAACAAGAAATGGGGTGTAACTTTGACGTTCGTGCGCGCAAGATATACTCAACGCTTGTTATGAGATTATATGCTTAAATTGTTCTTATTGTCATCTTATTTCTCTTTTGTGAACATGTGTTACATTCTGTTGCGCCAGAATTTTTTTTTTGTGTAAGATGACTATCGTTGACGTTGAGCGGAGACATGCTTATTATTATCGGGCATAAGAACTCGATCTTACGGACAGCAATTTCCTAACGAGGGGACGTCTCACCTCAGCATCAGAGATTTCATCTCGGAATTTTTTGAATTACTGAAGATGGCTCGAAGAATGAGCCGAAACGTTTAATTTATTAAAGATTGTTTCGACGTAACATATTAATAATCGTTCTTATTGTTTACTTACTGCGCACTGCTAACAGCGCTTGACTCGTATTCGCCGTATTTCTTGTTTAAATCATTTTAAATATATAGAATGATTCGTAAGTATATGTCAATATTTCAGAACATTTTCTTAAATTTATTATAATTTAGAAAGCGTAAAATCATCTATACTCATAATATCTTTTCTAGTTTTGAGTTCTAGGTTCTTAAAAAGAAAGTCCCTTAGGTATTAGCATATAATTAAGAATCACCCTAGAGGAACTATATACATTATGTATATACATTACGAAATATAATTTTTACCTTGCAATAATTAAACTCGTCGGCACAAGCGAACTGTGGATATAAACCACTACATAATATCAATTTCAACATTGTCAAATCTTTATAGCTACATGCAGTAGACGCCGTTAAAAGATTCTGCACCTGACTCGAGTCATTTCTCATTCGAAATTCTATATCTTTTATATCAAGCTCTCCATTATCCTCATTATTATCTTCCAATTGTATATCGAATGTTTCTACTTTTAACTGTTTACGCCTTTTAGGTTCATTCTGTTTATAAGTTCTTTTGAGAGATTTCAAAAGTTTTAGTTCTCCATGCCTTATTGAACGTTCTGCACTCGTCATAGAAGAATTTGGTTCTGGGAGACTCTTCAGTAAATTGCAGTCCTGTACATGATATAAGGTACACGTAGAAACAAACAAAAAATAGTATTAGATGCTTATCGTAACGGTATTAAATATCCATGTAGAAAATGTATAAACAAGGTATAAACTAACTTGAAGCAAGTCTTTAAATTGAGTTCTCAATTTCGTCATTTCGTAGAATCGTTGTTCCTCCAAACCTCTTCTTCTGCACCATTTTCTGCTGCTATTATTACTGCTTCTATATTCTTGAGCATTTTCTTGCTTCACCTTCAACCATTCTTTAAATGCATTCAATAACGTTATTGGATCACCATGATCAGATTCTAACTTCTTTCTAGATGTCTGCAACATATCATCAATATTGTTTCATTATGTAATTAATATTGTAGCACAGTCATCTCATCTTGATTACCTCACATTCGGTATCCCTATAAGCCCTATTGGTAAACGGTGTTTGTATACTTAGAGCAGCGGCTAATGACAACACAGGTTCCACTTGATGAAAAATGGATCCCATTATTAACATCTTCCCTATTGTAATATCAACGGGCAGCCGTGACAAGGTTTTACCGATACATGTAATTTTTTCGTTATCCGTAAGTGCACCCTAAGAAAAAGGAAAAGGTCTAACTTTATCTGATATTTTGCAAGGAAAAAAAATAACGTGCGCGCACACACATACACGCACAAATTTCTCTATAATTTCTCTAATAATAATAACAACCAACATGATCTTTTAAGGATAATATAGCGTTTTCTATACTATTGGCTGGTGGTGATTCTATAAATGGAAACTTTCGCGCATCAGGAAGTCCCATTGCTATCATTTGTAACAATGAAGAATCTAAAGGTACACGTTGTAATTCCGGCGTTGAATATTTTTCCAACATCTTGTACTCTTCCTCTGAATAAATTCTGTGAAAAGACAAACGTTGTTTATTTTTTTTTAATTTTTTGTATGAAATAATTGAAATAAATTCATAGACCTCACAATATTAGATGAGTTACCTATAACAAACTCCAGGTCCAGTTCTGCCAGCTCTTCCTTTTCTTTGTTCCGCACTGGCCTTACTTATCCAAAATTCTTTCAATCTTTGCATTTTACACGACGGATCGTAACTCATTTCCTTCACTTTTCCACTATCCGCAACAAATCTGATTCCATCGATAGTAATAGAAGTTTCCGCAATGTTAGTTGCGACAATGCACTTCCTAACACCGTCAGGTGCATAGTCGAATACCTAGAAATAAAAAGAAGAAAGAACTTTTCAATATTCACACTTTCAATGTAACATAATGCATGCAAAAATGATTTATCAGAATAATATCATAGTAGAAATATACCTTGTCTTGATCAATGATAGAGAGAGTACTATGAAGTGGTAAAACTATCCAGTTATTTTTCTTTGTACTATATTCCTTGGCAGCATCTACGACTGCAGTAATTTCACTTATTCCGCTCAAGAATATTAATAAATCGCCCTTCTCATCGACTAAAATATTTCTTTTGTTATAATTATTTCAACTTGTATTTGTGTATTTATAATTTTAAATAAAATATAATGAATACAAGAAACAATCTTACTTTTACTACCTTAATATAACTAATTTTTCATCATTTTATTATCATAATATATAGATCTTCCTACCTGGATATTTTTGATCAATCATTTGCATTATTTGCACGTATGGACTAGGATTAAATCGATCATTTTTGTATCCGAGATCTTCTACAATTACAGGACGATAGAACAATTGAATTGGATATAATCTTCCAGGAACCTATATGGAAAATATACAAAATCTCAGTGGTGTCTGATATATATGACTTGTGGAAAAATAATAGAGACAAAATTATACTGGCGCGCATGTATGTTACCAAACTCTTATAATTATTCTAAAATATTCTATTAACAAAATGAGTACAGAGACTTACTTCTACTATTTTAACATTTTCCTTTGCGAAATAATTACTAAAAAGTTCTATATTAATAGTGGCAGACATTAATATTAATTTCAAATCAGGTTGTTGATAAATTATGCATTTCATAATGCCCATTAAAAAATCTCCATGCAGATGACGTTCATGTACTTCATCCAAAACTATCACATCGTATGCAGATAAAGTTGATTCACCTGACACCTATGTAAAAAAAAAAAAAGTGTAATTTTTTGGGGAAATTTAGCAAATAATAAAAAAAGGTGTCGAATAATTTGTAGACATTTGTGAAGGTATCCACCTGGCGCAACAATAAACCTTCCGTTATGAATGTAACGTTTGTCTCTTGGTTTCTTTGTTTCTCAAAACGTATCTGATATCCAACTCTACTAAGATTCTCGCTTAATGTTTCAAAAGCGACTCGTTTCGCTAATGAAATGCATGCTATTCTTCGAGGTTGTGTACATGCTGCACAAACAAATTACAAATAAGATTAAAAGCAAAAAAAAATTACATATTTTGCAATGGGCAATTATAAATAATACAAAATGTTAAGGCTGACAAGTGTAACACTTGTGGTGAAAGCACTTTACCAATCTTCTGGAAACCAGCTTCGTACAAGTATCGAGGGATCTGAGTAGATTTTCCACAACCAGTGTCTCCTGCCACAATGATCACTCTCTCTGCTTTTATCATCTCGATAATTTCTTCTTTGTATCGTGCAATAGGCAAGTTAGCTTGCGTATCTCGGAGCTTTTTTAATTTGGCAAATTTCTCTTTTTGCTTAAAGTCCAAATACAAGAGTATGACATCCCTGAACTTGAGCAATCGTGACTCGGTCAATGGTTTTATTTCCGGGACTCTGGCAAACAATTCTCCATAAGACAAACCAAGCTTCAAGTTTAGACAATGGGACTTGTGATACTTTTCCGGCAGCCCGATAGAATTTAGAGAGGAATCAGCCACAGATCCGTCATTGTCGCCCAATTGCTTCTTGACCGACTCGTATTTCTCAACGAATTTCCAAAAGTCGACGACGTCGTGAACAAGATTGGAGTTCGCCATGAAAATCTGATTTAATTCGTGCTTATATTTACTGAAATACGAGTCCTCGTCGCTACCTTCGTGATGACTTTCCGAGGATAAACTTTGCGATTGAGAATTAGTTGCGTGACCGAAAAACTTGTGTTGCACTTTTCGATCGCTTCGCGCTTCATTTCTTGAAGAGGTTCTCGCGCGGTTCTCACTTTTGCGATCGTCGCGATGCTTTTTCCTGTAATACCTGTCATCCTCACGCCTACTTTTGTGACTGAACAAACATCGTTGCTTTATTTCGTTTCTCGATGACATTCTGCACCATCATACACCGTATTTTAATTCGTATATTGCGCCATAACTTAACCTTTTCAATTTTTTTTTATTTTTTCTCCTGTATAACCTTAAAGTAGAGTTGAAGTGGATTGACCTATAATCCCCTCCCTTCTCTAAAAAAAAAACTCGTTCCTCGTTTTATTCCTTTACGCATATAACTTTTTTCATACTTGACATTTTATTAATATTTTTACATACTTTACCAGTTTTTTTTTTTCCTTGAATATAATGCAGCTCAAAAATGCCATTGGTGAGATTTGTGCCACAAACATCAAGTTTGAAGACTAGAGTCTTCTCCTGATCGTCACTCGTCACATGTGCGCGAGACGTTACTACATCTTTTGACATGTACTCATACTATAAAGACATCTTTTTTTTTACCGTCGACCAATATCGATTATATTGTTGATTATAATTGTTTATTTTATGATCGATTATACCATCAGAGTTATATGAAGTCAGCTGATTCAAGGTTTTCATGTTCATTATTCCTTCCAAACTGCAATCAGCTACAAGTGCTCTGACACGCTTTTTAAATTGTATCAGTTTTGATGTATGTACAGTACAGTGCATTAATTCGAAGATGGGATAGTAGATGGTTGACTTACCGACGCCACAGTCTAGCATATACTGAGTATGCTAGAACGTAGCGTCGGTAAGTCAACCATCTATTATCCCATCTTCGAATTAATGCACTGCACTGTACTCGTGCAACATGCGCATCATGCATTATATGTATGTATGTACAAAGGATTACGCATCTAAATTGTACATAAACAATAACTCGTATGATACTGAATCACAAGGTCAATAAAAATTCCAGATAGCACCAAATATTTATAAAATATTTACTAAATATTTATAATATTTATTTTAATATTTTATAAACATTAT
>QKQZ01011176.1:0-17872 GCA_003595255.1 Solenopsis fugax | reverse complement strand
CTCGCGCTTGCTCACCCTGATCCGACGAGCAAATCCGAGCGAGCAAAGCGTTACCGTCACAGGTTTACGAACGCAGCCCTAGTTAGATTTGTCCAAACNAGGTTTACGAACGCAGCCCTAGTTAGATTTGTCCAAACTTGTCCAAATTTTAATTTCGATTTTTTGTATAAACTAATTAATATGCAAACGAAACAAAAAAACATGCAAACGCTAGCAAACGACTAGCAATTAAATGGCATTTTCAAAACTGTTATAACTGTTAGTCCGACAACTAGCTTCCCACCGGTAGTTTTCAAGGCGGAAAAGTTCACATGCAAAGTTTCACATTTCCATAGTTCAAAAAGTTACATGATCGCAAAAATTCTCGAATTCACGTGAAATTTTTCACTTTTTACGTTTCCACCCTAGGGAAAAATTACGTGATCGCTGCCCCGAATGGCTACGTTCGAAAATTCTACTCGTCGGATAGAGTAACTTTGAGTGACCAATTAGGACGAAGAAATATTAAGATTTCTTCATCCTGATTGGTCACTCAAAGTTACTCTATACGACGTGTACAATTTTCGAACGCAGTCAATTGAGAGTTTTGGTGGAAACTAGAGACAGTAAATGCATTGGGTGCATCAGATGCGCGACCTGAGATGATTGGCTAGAGAAAGATGATTGGCTGGATCTAAAGGTAAGAACCAATCCTCTTTAATTGCTACTTACACTCTCAGTGAGCGGTCGCGCATCTGGATGCACCCAATGCATTTACTATTACCACTTTTATGATAGGTTAGGTTAAGTTAGGATTAGTGTATATGTGATGCTTTGTTTCAGTTATTACACAAGAATTGATCAGTAAGTGATTATCTTGCGATTAATAAGAAACGGGGAATCCTGNTCTGAATGCACCCAATGCATTTACTATTACCACTTTTATGATAGGTTAGGTTAAGTTAGGATTAGTGTATATGTGATGCTTTGTTTCAGTTATTACACAAGAATTGATCAGTAAGTGATTATCTTGCGATTAATAAGAAACGGGGAATCCTGCAGTTGATTAGATTTCCTATCCAATATATATATTAAATCTGGACATAATACAACGTTATGAAAATTATAATACATGAAGATGAGCGATTGATATAGTCGTTTGTGTATCGCTTAAATGTAATGAAAATGACATATCCCGGATTAGTATTACTTGTCGGAGTTGGAGTTGGAATAGCAACTTTTCTATATTACGTATTCACCGAAAATAATCGCCCGGATGAACAGTTATCGTATTCGAGAAATAACAGAAGATCGTCTGACGACTGTTACGAAGACCGGTCTTGGTCAACATCATCGCATCCAACTGAAAAGTATTCATCTTGATATATGCATAAGTATTATTATCTGTTCATTAATTATCTAGTTTACATCGAGCAGTTTGATACGCATACTAAGTACTATACACCAAAAAATAATACTAATTGTAAGACTACATCAAACAATTTAGTATAGACATAAGTATGTGTACTTAGTATGCATATCAAACTACTCAATGTAAACTAAGTATATCATCTCATTTTCTCTTCTATAAAGAACTTATTTTTCACTTCCAGCAGAAATAAATTTTTCTTATAAATTGTGCTTTTAATTATTAGGAGGTAGTATTATGGCCCTTAGAGATATTATGGTCATTTATAATATCCCTATTATTAGGTGATGAATTCTAATAATTACTTATGAAAGCAAGTGATTATACTTTATTTAGTTGCCCATATTGTTATACAATAGTGCTAATATGCTAATTTTTACTTTTGAGCATTTCAAAATTTTTTGAAGGTATATTTTAACATTTAATTACTCATACTGTCTCATTTTTGTTAATTTGGTTTGGACATATTGTCACCTAAATATATCTGTGTGACTTTATTCTTTTTGTTATTGAACATTAATTTGATTGTACAAATTTTATAAAAACTTAAACAAAGCATCTGAGTTTGTTAATATAGTTCTTTAAGTATACTGATGTTTCAACAAACCTTATATGACCTCTTTTTTATATCGAAATAATTATTTGATAAGTTTATTGTAATACTACTGCAAATTTATATTACATATATTATACATTTTCAGTACTATAGTTCTATATGCAAAAGGAAATAAAGTAGATAAAAGGTAAGATTTAGGTAACATGTCGTCTAAATTATATTTATATCTTTCCTAAATCGTATCTTTATTGAAAGTATCAAATTTATAAATTAAAATAATTAAGAATATGAGGAATCATTAACTAATACTTTATTTTATTTTTATTTTATTAATAAGTTATTAATGAAAAAGATATGATATGTGAAAGGATTATATGTATATTTGCAATATTTTTCTTTATTTTATAAATAATTGTATAATTTTATAATAAAACAGTATGTTTTTTAAACAAAACTAATTTTTTAATTTTATTTTGAAGAGGGTCACATTACTACCCCCTATTTCTCTTCAACCTATTACATCGTCATATTTTTATAAATAACATCTTAAATGAAATAAATATTTCATAACTTTAAGTCTTGAATTAATTGACAAATATAACCCTTTAATAAATTTTCAATTTAAAATATTGATTATTAACAAAGTTATTGTACAAAATGTAACTGTATTATCACCTTCTCTATAACATAAAAGAAGAAAACTGTCGTTTTTCTTACTTTAGAAATTAGAGTACTACAATATTAGAAATGTTACATATTACATACGCTTCTTCAAGAGATATTTACTTTCAGTGTGCTATTAAATAGAAGAAGTTCATCGAAAAGTAAAGAAAGAAGAGATCTCGCGACAAGTAAAGATGATATAAACAATTGTTCAATCTGCCAATATGCATTAGTTGATTCGGATGTAATACAATTGCGTCCTTGTAGACATAATTTTCACAAGGACTGTATTAATGAATTGACAAAATATGAACCTGGGGTAAAATTTGAAAATACACTAACTAGATACAACCTTTTGAACCATGCATAAAGATTCACAATCGTATTTGTTTATGTTGCAGGCCCTTTGTCCTAATTGCAGAGGAAAGTTTAGATCTGCGATATAAATAAATCATGTGTGTGTGTCTCTGCGTGTGTGTGTGTGTGTGTGTGTGTGTGTGTGTAAGCACATCCATCGCTATTGCATATATGTATGTATGTGTGTGTATATATATATATATACACACATATACACACAATACTTGGAGAATCACTTTGTACAGTTATATATTTACAAATTTAGTGATTACATGATTTTTTCAATTTCTTAGTTGAAATATTTGATATGTTTGCATAAAATGCTCATAACAATATACAAAATTCATAATTATTTTATATTAGATATCTTGTTGTTGGAATTAAAATATTATCTATATTATGTATACATTTGTATTTCCAAAATTTCAAGTCTTTGATTATACGTTTTACAGAAAATAGAAAATAAAAATTATTTAAATTATTAGATACTATATTACTTACAAAGTTACATATTAGAGGAGAGTTGCTGCCAAATACATACCACGTAAGTTTTGTTACTATATTTTTTATTTGGTATATCAATTTGTACGCAAAAGGAAATTGTAGCTTGATGTTTTAAGTACTAATTACAATTAACTTTTCACAATATCAAATTCATTTATTATATGCTTTTTGCAGCAGACTGCAAAAGAAGCGATTTAAGCAATCTGTCACCTAAATCGTATTTGTGGGTTTCCTAAATCGCCATTGAATGTAAATTTATGAATTAAAATAATTAAGAATATAAGGAGAGAGAGAATTAATCATAAAATAATACTTTATTTTCTTGTTACTTTATTACAAATGTATCGATGAATAAGATGAAATATTTAATTAATAAATAGCAATATAGACAATAAAAAGATCAAGAAATTGAAATCAAACTAGCTTGAATTTTTGTTTACAATTGATATATTTTTATTTATATTAACACTTACTAGCCATCATAATTTTTTATTTCTCACTAGCCATCGTGGAGTTACTCGCGTTTTACGCTTTTATTAAAGGGTGCACTGTCATGCGTTTCAACCGTAATTTTACTTAGTTTCAACCTCTAGTATACGATTAAAAAGTGAAATGGCAACAATTGGTGAAACTATGTAATTTTGGCTAATATGTGAACAAAGTTACTGCAAATGCAGGGTAATTTTTGAAAAATCATAACTTTCTTTCTTAAAACTCATCATAGAGAATTGATTTAAAAAAGAAATTAAAGTTAAAGGATCATATTTTTATAAAATATTCTATTGATTTGGATTCATAATTTAATGTTAATTTTGCAACATGAATAATGCTTATTTTTATGATATAAAATAAGCAGATAATATGGGATTTTCAATAAATTATAGCTTTAGTTCTATGAGTTTAATGAATTTTAATACGAATTTAATGTTGAAAAGTAAAAATTACATCTTTATATTTACATCTCTGTATTTTTTAAAACTATACATGTATATATATATATGATGCAATATTTCTATAATAACATAAAATCAAATACTTTTATTAATAAAAAATTAAAAATTACAAATCGTGCAAATATATTGATAAAATAAAATATTTTGAGAAATATATAAATTACTTCCAATTTTATCCTTCACCCGCCAAGCTGGGGTCAGTCGTGCACTGTGAATTTTTCACACCGACCTAAGTATTGAAATAATATTAAAAAGCGTCACTACGGCGCTATATTTCCCCACCAACAAAGTTTTTTTAGGCAAGGAGCACATACTGTATCGGTGTACGCAACGCGGGAAATTTTGCTCGGACGCGAGTGACTCTACGATGGCTAGTAAGGATTAAAATTATTAGTTTTACTATTATTATCACTTATTAGTCTTACATTAATATAATTTATAATTATAATAAAATTTGTGGTAATACGATCTAGGAAACAGGATACAGTTTATAATCAATTAAATGTCGATTTAATCTTCATAATAATTTCAAATATACAAATGTAAAATATTCTATAATAAATATTTTATAAAAATATTAAAATAGAATTTAACATTGCATGATTACATTATTATCAGCTACATAAATTGATCTAAAGTTAATATGAGTTGTACCCAGTGTTTGCCATTATCTATATAAAATTATCTAGATGAATATCTAAATAAAGAAACAGCTTCATCTTATCTAAATTATTATATTTTATCTTTATCTTAGATAAAGGAAATATTATCTTTTCCAAATTATCTGTGATAATGTGAACAATAATGAGAAGTATTGTCCTTGGCTTCAATCTTCAAATTACCATTTATCTTAAGAAAAAAAATTTTCGAAGTAATAATAGCGTTCCGAAATTTACTACAAGTACTGAAAAATTTATAATAAAATTATCTGAAAATCTATAAAAGTATTTGAAAATCAATAGGGTAAGGTGGGGTTTTTTGTGCAGTTTTTTCTTTGCTTGCCAATATTTCAAAACCGAAGAAAGATAACACGATTGATGTTCATATAACATGTGTGTTTCAGCTTTAAAATGCGCTATGCTAAATAGCCTCGATAGTTTGCGTCTAATGAAACTACAGGATAAAATGTAGAACAAGTCGGATGTGCACAAAACATCCCGCGTAAATATGCCAAAAAAGTCATCGAAGCATTTAAAACCATTGAAAGCATTAAATTGTTTTATTTTTTAATACAAAATAAATAAATTGTATCTTTATTCTCAAATTGGCTTGTTTTTGTTCATTTTTTCAAATTTGTAATATAGATATACAATTGTAAACCCCACCACTACATAATGCATTGCTATGTTGCACAAAACACCCTCGTTGCCCATCTATCATAAATCGCGTTCTGTAGCAAAAACACGAAATATTTCATCGTAATGCACGATATTTCTTGATAGCAAACGTCCCAATGACTACGCACAATGTACTCATTATGGAGAATAACAACGACACACCGAAAATAGCGATATATTTTGCAGAAGCATGAATCTGAAGTGCCACACAACAAACTTCTATCTATAATACGCATGGAACGTCCGATCAGTTTGAGACTTCGTAATCTAATGCGTATTCAAACAATAATGTATTAGAACGGCAGTCTTCTATCTACTACACTAGAAAAATTAGAGTTGCACAAAACACGCACTGCACAAAACACTAATAAACTTGGAACTATAGATTTTTAACACTTGTAGTGTATATCGGAATGCAGCTCAGATTGAACAGATCAGTAATAATGCAATATAATTCTAAGAATTATTCTAATAATTAAATATTTAGAAACAAAGATATGAATTTATTGTTTTCATATTCTAAATTGTTTTAGTTAATATTATTTAAAAATTTATCTAGATAAAATCACATAATTTTATCTTTATATAAATTAAAATTAAATTATCTTTATCTTATTTGAGATACATTTACATATAATTATCTTATCTTATCTATCAAGATAATTTTATGTCATCTAAGCGCAACACTAGTTTTATCTGATTTTCTTTTAAAGTGTATTAGTATGCACAAAACAACATGTTGCTTGTTAAATTTTTGTCTATATTCATTTCTCAGTTATTTCATATTTTGTCACCAAATGTTGCTTATCTTAAGTAAAAATATAATTGACAAGGTACGATTTAGGTGATCGGTATGCATTCATCAACTCTCCTTTACATATAGATCTTTAAAGATATTCTAAACTATTTCTCTAATTGATTATTTATTATCTGTTCGCTATAAAAAAAGCAATAATACAACTTATAATAACATATAGGTACATAAATCCAGCGGAATCATATAAACAAAAAATTTTCGATTGCAAGATCTGAATACTTTCTATTAAATGAGTATCCACTGTAACTTTTTCTCCTTTTATTATTATCAACCGAATCAAATAGCCTTGTTTTATTACGCTAGAATCATGATTCATGTCAAAGAAATGAAATTATATTCATCTTCATGTTCAATCACAATGAGAAAGGAATTTCAATTAAATTTATTTAGGCATCAGAAAATTGTATTTAATGAATGATACTGAAGTAGTTGGCCATGCTATGTATAAGAAATTAATAGAGTCCGACTGAAAATTCGGTTTCGATTTCGATTACAGTCAGTTTCGACTAAAAATTGCAATTTCGGTTAAATTTCAGTTTCGATCGAAAATAGAGTTTCGATGAAATTAATCAAGTTATAATTTGCAATAACTTGCAATACTGAGCAAAATAAAGCTTATAGTACAAAAACATTAAAAATTTATATAGTTAATATCACTGATATGAACTTTCGCGGTTGTTAAGGTGTGAGATAATAAGAATATTGACAAAGATTTTTCAAATTATTTAAAAAATATAATTAATTAATAACCTTTTGCAGTCAGTTTACAAATGTTTCAATTCTCGATGTGGATTCTCTTCAGTAACAATAATTCATGCGCGAACCAGTTTCAAAGTACTATCTTAGGCCCAAATAACTGTAAGAGAAGACTCATATCGGCATTTAATTTATATTTTATTTTTAACGCTATAATTACTTATTATTTTATGAACTTAAAATTTATTTTATTTGGAATGTTTATTATCCAGCGAGATTTTCCAAAAATTTGTTTAAAAATATTTTTATTTTATGTTTTTAAAGGAAAAATTGTTATTATTGAGATAATATGATTATGATACTGCAAATAGTGTATAATACTATTTGCAGTATCATAATCATATTGTGTATCAATAGTGTATAACACTATTTGCAGTATCATAATAATATTACTCAAACTTTCATGGGAATCTGAAACAATAATTACACATATTATCATCCTAGTATTACAATTCTATTATCACATAAATCGTGATGATAGTATGTGTAATTATTGTTTCAGATTCCCATGAAAGTTTTTGGTTTCGGGTTCGGTTGAAATTGACACATAACCGAATATTTGTTTTCATTTGAAATTATAATAAAAAAAATATTATTTTGGTCGGATTCTAGAAATTAGTCTTATCCGTCTTTATAGGCAATTAGCAGAAGAGATTACATATATATACGGTACGGTTATACAAGCCACTATTATTGTATGAATAATGCCTGATGATTGTATGGATAATTATTAAAGTGGTACGTTACAATCGATTTTCTTTTCATTTATCATAAATTTTATTTGAATACTTTTTTCGTATTTCAAAAGCAAACCCCGCGCCTGATTACATGGATCCTGTAATAAGACAAAGATGGTGCGAACGTATGACGCGCGTGTTCTGTAACGTGTTTGTCTAGTGAGCGGCATGGAAAACGAGGTAGTTGCGCTTTGGTCAGTAATCCGAGAAGCGTTTCCGTTCGGTCGACGCCGAAGAGGATCTCCGTCTCTCGCATCACCGTCATGTGTTTTACTCACATAGTCAATAATTCGTAGTAATCACAGTTTCAAGAATGTGAAAAATAGTGATAAAAAAGAACGCGAATCGGCGATTATTGATTGCGTTTCTCGCATCAAAATGTATCGATGGAACGAACATGACAGGATTATTGTTCATTGTACTTGTCGTAACTCATGCGACCGTAGAATCGCACCTATCTGCGACCAACGAAAAGCAAGGTACGTACTCTAATTATACAACGATATAAACTGCAAGTCTTCGTATCAAGAAAACGAACATTTTTCTTTTCTCTCTTTTCTAATGCACGAGAAATTTTATGGGAAATTTTTTTTCGCGCTACGTTTATTTCAAATTCAAGTAATATTTTAACTGTTGAGATCTCATAATTTAATATGTAGAACACAGTCGATACGATCTATCGTGAACCAAATGGTATTCGTGATATTAGTTGCTCTAGACGATAATTGTTATGTAAAATGCGCTTATGTGATTGTAAGAAGACAATGGAAGAAGAAAAATATACTGTTTATCGAATTTGTACAAGTGGCAGACATTGCAATAAAAATAAAATTAATGTTTCGTCACATTTTCTGGATATCCATTTTACCTACTACCCTTTGTTTTTTATAAAAAATTTAACGATAATCGCAGTACGGTATGTACAGTCTATCGAATATTTCCCCCCTCCCCCCCTCTCTCTCTCTATATATATATATATATATATAGAAGAGAGAGAGCACACACATACGAGATGTATATATTTATAAGTGGTGTTATCAAAATCAGGATTGCGTTGCATGTGTGAACGAAATAACATATCTAAATCGCGAAAATTCATCTATATCGCGAAACTATCAAAATGCATTTTTTTACTCAACTATTTATTCAAGGATATTATTATATATTAGCGAAATGCTATATTACGTTTAAGGATTTATTACACCCATTTTTACAAATGCATTTGATATTTATATTTCAAATAATCTATACATATAATGAAAGTCGTGTTTTTGGCATTATATTTTTATTAAATAATACATTTCTAAAGCACATTTCTAATTATATACAAATAATTTTTGATTCAGTCAAAACTAAAAAATTACCGCCAAATTTTTTATATTATTTTCAAATGCAATAATATAAACTTCTAGTAACCGAACATTCTATCTGAACCTATATTATAACTTATACAAAAATTTATTATTAATTTTGAATGCGTTTTTTATTTTAATATTAAAATTAAACATTGTAATTTTTTAATGTTTAAGATTATTAAATTAATTTTAAGATTATTAAATTAAATTTTAATATTATAATAAAAAAGTATTAGAGATTATTAATAATAATAAATTTTTGTATAATTCGAATATAGGTACATAACTGGTCAGGATATTTACCATATAACAATCTGTAATTTTTTCCTAATTTTTTTCATTATTTTGAAAAATAAAAGTAATATATTCTTAAAACTTCGAGAAGAAAAATTGTGGTAAAATCAGTGCACAAAATAATGTTTCCCTTCCATGCATAAAATGTATTTATTCCATGCGTGCGAAACTGCGAATACATATGCAGGCTGCAGGGTTAAATATCAGTCGTCCCATTTCTGGACCGGTTCCACACAAGATCGTTAAAAGAAGCAAAACGAGTTGAAGCAGATTGAGTCGTGCATTAATTTTCGATTTTGTCCGTGCCTCTACTTGAAAGGGTAACGACAGCACATTTTGAAACACCTTAAATATATCAATAGCAAACTCATAAACTGTTGGTCGCATTGAATTACGACTTTACGACTAATGATGCACTAATGATCCAATTCCTTAGACGCGACTTACTAAGATTCATTGACGAGAGCCTCATAATAGTCTTATGTAGTCGTTATAGATGCCGCCTAACAAAAGGGTCGAGCCTGTGATAAACACTGAATATTTTACGTCGCTCGTAAATTATCGTGAATCTTATTTCCCGCTACAATATTTGTAATCGGTTTGTGACACGGGGCAATCGATCGATCTTTCAACTTGAAGTTTGCGAGATTGACGCCAACTGTATGTTGTATAACTAAAGAAGCAGAGAAATACACGCACATTATATTCACAAAGCTTGTCTCACTTTAGACTCGCATAATGGGGTTACGAGAATCTTACGTTGACCTACGTGCCCGTTTCTTGCGAGAACGGGCATATACTTGAATCAGTTAAAACATGAGTCATAAATGCGCGGTCTTATGTGCGTATGCACATACTGTCACTTTGAATGCATTCCGTTTCACGTATGATGCGCACGATGCATTTATTTTTGTATTATTTAATATTCAGTGAACAATATAGATAAGTGATGCATCATGCGTGAAACGGAAACGCATCCTTTGTGTTCCGTGCTTGAGATCACGTGACACGCGATTGATTGATCGATCGATCGTCGCGAGCAATATTCTATTGTCATTAAGGATCAAATATTTTCTTATTTCATCAATCCTACACTTAGTAAGAAGACTGATACGAGATTGGGCACCTTTAGTATGGCTTGCACCTGGAGAACGATTCTTACCTCTCGGCGTAACCGAATTCCTTGATAACGTACAATCGGACCAGTATTATCTTCGCACTAGAATAGACGTAGGTAAATGCTGGATATGTATATATGTGTGTGTGTGTGTGTGTGTGTGTGTGTAAAACATACCTATATATATATATATAATTATAATAAATAATAAGATACCTGAGCCGAATTAGGCTCACTTAATTTATTAGGTTACTGCAAATAAAATGACCATTTTTTAATTTTAATTTTAGAAACTTAAAACTTACTTTACTAATCACAATAGTCTACTTTTATGCACTTCTGCAACGTAATACAAGTGCATCAATATCGTTCTTTAAAGAATTAAAACCGCATCGTCAATAACGAAGGATACATGCCCGCGAAATTGTTAAGGTTTGTGTCTCCAGACCGAAACTTTGAATCAACGTCTCATCCTGGCAAAACCTTTGCTGAAAGCAGTATTAATGTTTTACGTTGCTTCGGCCGCACTGAGTTTTTAATGTTTTTACTCATACAAATAAATTGAATAAATTTATTTTCCATGTTGACTTAAAAACGAATTTCAACAATTCATCGTAGTAAATAAATAAAATTATATATACAAATTTACGGAAATTGCGGAACATGTACTTTTTACATGGTACTAGATTAAAGCGCGCGCTACGCGCGCGCCATTGTATTATTCTTTCGAGTTATTATCTTGCTGCATATATGTATATAATTTTTACAAATGTAAAATTCAAAATTTATTGCGGTTTATTAATTACAACATTATACAGGGTGCTTCCGGGTTAAACAGCCAAACTTAAAATATGAATTCAGGACCTCAAAACAAACAAAAATTTTTTTCTGGACGTATGCTCGCAAACGCTTCGTTCAAGAGATATTTACTTTTGAAGTTACAGAATTGTAGGAATAAATAACAGGTCTACAAAATTAGGGGGGGGTCTTGTGCTTTGAACTTTGGATGACGTTTCTATAGGATTTTGATGCGCTGAAAACGACTACGTTGTCCGTTTTTTTTCATCACCCTCCATTTTTTAAATAATTGCAAAAACAATTTTTTTCGAACTTGACTTCTTTATGAATTTTTTTTGACTAAAGAAAAAATGATAGCGAGGTCAGCTTTACGGCATTTTACGCAGAAATGTTCCCACAATACAGAAAATATTTTTTTGCTACTTATAAAAATGTTTTATGCAAACCGTAAACAAAAAACTTTGAAAAAATCGTGAAAAATCGTAAAAAAATGATAAATTTTGAAATATAAAACCAAATAATTAAAAAAATTCTTGTCTTCCATATTGAATCCGCCATTTTGATTTGTTCATTTTTGAAATCAGTGACCCATAAACCTATCCGCAACATGTGTCATCTCGTATAATTTTATAACTTCTTGAACTTTATTCGATGGCAGTCTATCAGACGCGAGAGGATGTCGCGCACCGTAGGTAACGCTCGCGGAATGCATTTATGGTTTAAATTCAATAATTTTTTAACAAATGGTCGGAAATTCATTTTTTAAAAAAATATTTAAACTAGAAACATACAGTTATAAGCCCAAATGGTCAAATATTTTTTAAGATTTTTCGTTTTTTAGTTATTTGATTTTATATTTCGAAATTTATCATTTTTTTACGATTTTTCACGATTTTTTCAAAGTTTTTTGTTTACGGTTTGCATAAAACATTTTTATAAGTAGCGAAAAAATATTTTCTGTATTGTGGGAACATTTCTGCGTAAAATGCCGTAAAGCTGATCTCGCTATCATTTTTTCTTTAGCCAGAAAAAATTCATAAAAAGTCAAGTTCGAAAAAAGTTGTTTTTGCAATTATTTAAAAAATGAAGGGTGATGGAAAAAAACGGACAACGTAGTCGTTTTCAGCGTATCAAAATCCTATAGAAATGTCATTCAAAGTTCAAAGCACAAGACCTCCCTAATTTTGTAGACCTGTGTTATTATTCATTCCTACAGTTCTGTAACTTCAAAAGTAAATATCTCTTGAACGAAGTGTTTGCGTCCAAAGGAAAATTTTTGTTTGTTTTAAGGTCCTGAATTCATATTTTAAGTTTGGCTGTTTAACCCGGGAGCACCCTGTATAACTATGTATTACTCATATCTCATATATGATGTTATAGGCCGATATTCATAGTCGATTCTTATTTCAAAAACTGTTTTAAGTACTATCTTAAGATGCTAATATAGTTCTACATTATACATATGCATACATATATAGTTATATATACACACACAAACACACATATCCTGAAAACTTATGACTTATCTTTATACTTTAACGTAGGATCAATTCGCGTAAGCAATGTCTAATTTCTTAAACTTATATTTCACTAATTATATTTAAAATCCCTGGCAATTGTACACTATAATGCATTTAATACTTGAATTTCATTGTAAAATATGCTTCAAATAAGAAGAGAAAAAACTGCAAGAAAAAAACATTAATACTAAATTAAAATTATAATATATTTTATTCAACAATCATTGTTTTATATACAAGCAAGAAATTATCTTGTTTATACATAATTTAATCGTTAAGAATTTGATAATTTTAAATTTCAGCAAAATACATTTTTATTTCAATATTTTATTAGTCGTCTAAAAAACATAATGGAATTGTTTTTATAGGTAAATGCAATGCAGGTACAAATATATGATAATGGCATTAAAGAATTCTAATTCTTGAAAATTGTTGTTTTCTATGTAAAATTTTTTTTCTTCAAAAAATGTAAAATTACTCGATGGCGAAAAAATGCCGTTTCTACAAACCTTGGATGAATATCATCCTATTCCATAAATTTAAACTTATTAAATGTCGATTTTTTAAATACTAAAAGGAATTTTCTTCCTTTAGCTTTTTTCTTCTAGTGTTTTTCTTCAAAAAAGATTTTTATTGTGAATTGTTCAACTAATTAATAACAAATAAAACTAACAATTACATAAGTAATAACAGTAACAATTACATTTAAGTAATTAACCGTTCAACTACAGAATACAGAATTATTTTGTACCTGCATTGCATTTTCCTATAAAAAATAACATTTAAGAATAAGAATATGTATAAATGTATTTCTAAGAAAAAATACAGAACTTGATTTGAATTCAATATTTTCTATGGAAAATATTTTTACAGAATAAATATGTTTATTAATTCGAATAAAAAAGAATTATGATCTTATCCTTTACTGTAATTCAAATTCAAATTAAAACATAAATAGTATAAATTCAAATAAAAATACAAATTTAAAATTAAAAATTTTATTTGTAAAAAAAAAACAAAATGCAAATACAAATGCAAAACAAAGAATTTAAATTTAAACAACAGTACAAATTAAAATTAAATTTTTACCTATATTTTTACTTATAAAAAATATTTTACTGTTTATATTTAACATTACAACAAAATTAATAATAATAAATATGTTAGCTTCTCTAAATTGTCAAAAATTGAACTTTGAAGGGCTAATGAAAATACACGCGCGGTAATTAATGCGCAATAATTTTCTTTTAATTCAACTTCTTTATATGAATGTTTCGATTTCGCTTCGCGCCATCCTCAGCATAACAATATATTTTTTCAATAGTAATGTCCGGCAGGATCAAGGAATTTCTCTTAGAAAGTCCATGATGTTGCGTTGGCGTATGATTGAAAGGACCAGTGACATCAAATCGGATTTAGTGATTCGAAAATTAAATTTTGATTTAAATCCTGACGAGAAAAACGTTAAGAACTTACTGATCCATGTCATGGAGGCGCATTATGGAGGCATTTTCTTCATGTATGATTTTATTAGTGATAATTTTTTACAAATTATGTACCAGTAAACTTGTAATCGCTCCTTTTAAAATGTAAACTGTACACAGCAGCATATTTTGCAATTGTACGCATTTTTAACACTCTTTTCCATTCCTTCCAAATATTTCGTTTCTCGAAATTTCCGAATGCATTTTCCACATTAATTATTGTCTTTCTTGGTTTAAAAAAATAATGAAAACGAAAAGTTGGCTCTCTTGAGCTAAACTATTGCAACCATATACACTGTAAAACGTTTTGCTTTTGGTTGCTTTTGGCGAAAATCTTGCTCCCACTCGTCATTCATTTTAATTATAAGTATCGTAAGAATTTTATAATAGAACTTTAGAAATTAATATTGTTTTTATTGAGTAGCGTGACATTGACGTATCCTTATTGAGTTGGCCATATTGAACATGTGACGTCACGAGTTAAAATCCCAATATATTGTCACAAAATATAAAAAACATAATGAGTACACAAGGACTCTCAAAATTTAAACAATAAAAATAAAAAAGGCCAATGAGAGTCAGCACGGATAACAATGCGCAATCAAAGAACCTGATACAATTAAATCAGTTTATTATAATAACTAATAACAGTTCATATCAAAACAACAAAACGAACGTTTCGACTCTCTTTGGAGTCATCCTCAGCATATTAGTAATAATAAATAAAAGAAAAAGAAGAAAATCTAGCCAACATCAGTCCATGCAGCAGAACGCAGTCGAGTCACCGTCGGTTTGCCAAATCCGTGGCGTCTTTACGCGTAACAGTGTCGCAGGAGATGACACTTCTCTATATAATATAATTAGTGTACATACCATTTTAGATGACGAACAATTTCATTAATTATTTAAAATTGTAATATGACTCACCA
The DNA here is from genome assembly GCA_003595255.1 of Solenopsis fugax. NCBI lineage: Eukaryota > Metazoa > Arthropoda > Insecta > Hymenoptera > Formicidae > Solenopsis > Solenopsis fugax. The sequence continues at coordinate 2,287 of QKQZ01011176.1, read as the reverse complement.
AAGGAAACTGATGATTACTAGTGAAGCCTTGGATAATAATTGTCATATGAAGAAAATTCACTTGTCAACAATATATGCGCTCAAAAATTATTACAAGTTTTTAACTCCGCTCAGAGACGTGTATCTTGTCTCGAGACCAATCGTATACTGATTGTCTTACATCGAGTTGCTATATAATATTGACAGTAAATATTACCTAAACGAAGGTCAGGCGGTTCAACTATCAAAATACAAATAATAAACAATTACTTAAATAAGAACCAAGAAATAACAGAATAAATAGAAATCGTATCAAACACAGAAGTTAATAAATTAACAGGTCAACTATTAAAAATGTTTTAACATTAATCTTGCCACGTTCGAACAGAAATTGATGCTCTTACAATTTTTTCAATAATGAAAGGTACGCATGGTGTAGACATTCCGTATCCGTCTGTAGATTGAGACTATTGTCTTGCAATTGAATATGGAGCATTTCAGAAATTAATCGCATGTTTAAGAAACGTTCGTTGTCTAAAATTTTTATGTTCTCCCAGTCGAAATCGTGATTACAGTTTAGTCTGTGTTCCGTAATGACAGAATGAGTGTTCGTGTTCCAATTAATATGGTTGCGGTGTTCCGTCATTCTTGTTTTTAGTTTTCTGCCAGTTTGACCTACATATGACGCATCGCAATCTTTACATAAAATTTTGTAGACTACATTTTTCTTTAAGTTTTTTGGGAGAACATCCTTTTGCATTTTAATAGTACGGATTTGGCAAACCGACGGTGACTCGACTGCGATCTGCTGCATGGACTGATGTTGGCTAGATTTTCTTCTTTTTCTTTTATTTATTATTACTAATATGCTGAGGATGACTCCAAAGAGAGTCGAAACGTTTGTTTTGTTGTTTTGATATAAATTGTTATTATAATAAACTGATTTAATTGTATCAGGTTCTTTGATTGCGCATTGTTATCCGCGCTGACTCTCATTGGCCTTTTTATTTTTATTGACAAAATATAAAAGCAGATATATAAATACTTCTTAAAAATTAAAAAAAATTTAAGCGTTTTTCATTTTTTACTTTTTTATTTTTTTATTGCGTGAACCAACTTTCTGACGCAGATTACATGAAAATCCAAAAGATAACTATTAGTTACCGTTTTGGCGTTAAATTTTAGTTTTTGTATTCTCTACTAATATATACTCTACATTTTAGTGTCAGAGATGTGTGTCTGTGTGTGTGCATTTTTAATTTTTATTTTCTGTAAGGATAATTGTCCCATTGATATATTTTAATTAATATAATTATAATATTTTTCAATAAACGCTTATTCATCATTTCCTTGAGGCTCGATCATACCACTCGCACGCGTGCGAGCGATGTGAGTCTCAGGGTGCTGTCCCATGACCTCAGTAAACGAAAATGGATTGAAAATTTGTAATCTATTTTAATTTATTTGAATACATTTTGGATGAAAGGCAGCAATTAAGTCATTTTAATCCTATATCATGGATAAAATAGATTGAGTAGCGTGACATTGACGTATCCTTATTGAGGCGGCCATATTGGACATGTGACGTCACGAGTTAAAACCCAATATATTACAAAATATAAAAACAGATGTAGGGGAAACCGGGGCAATTCGGAAGGCGGGGTTATTCGAAAAAATGGAAATATCTTTATATGGGTACATATTAAAAATTTACTTTAAATACTGTAAACGCGTCCTAATGTAACGACGCTGCTAATAAAGTTTCGGTGACGGCGTCATATTGAAAAATGTATTTAACGATAGTCGAAGTAATTTCANAAGTAATTTCTGACAGTCAGCATTTCTTCAAAATTTAAGTAAGATAAATAAGATTCTTTTTGAAAACTTTGAATGTATCGTGTCCAGTTGAATGTATTTGAAACATTTCGTGTTTACTTTTTGCTGTGTGATGTCTATTTTTGTAGACCATACGCAATAATGCGCAAAGTTGACGCCAGGGCGATTCGAAACACCGAACGTCGAATCGTCGTTCGGACAATTTTTTCTTTATATTCGCGTTCTATATTACCAAAATACACAATTTAATACTCAACAGGTGTAATTACACGAAATACGAATAGTTCCTGACTTGTTCCGAAAACGCTGAAGTAATAAAATTCTCTATTGTGTGTTTATTTTTTTTATTCTGTGCAACTTTTCTTAATAATACTATATATCCCTTTCTGAATAAAACAGAGTCTTAACAAGCTTTTTTACATTTTTTCATCTTAACCCTTAAACACGTAAGTGGGTCAGAGAGACCCCATAT
>QKQZ01011174.1:0-48977 GCA_003595255.1 Solenopsis fugax | reverse complement strand
ACTATATTTAATATATATATTATTAACGAAATAGATGAACTTATATTATTTGTTGGGAGAGCATATTACATATATTACACATATTTAATATATTTAGGATATTTATTTGTTGATTTGGTGATATATATATATCTATACATATATATATTATATATGATTTTTATAAAGATGGCGCACGCGCGGCATGGAGAGGCCGGCCTATAAAAGCGTTTAAAAAAAAAAAGAAAAAAAAGAATCACAGCGAAGAAAATGGGTGCATGCAGATGTTACCGATGATATATATATGAAATAATTGAAGTGTTCTAGCACGATTGCAGCTTTCGTCGATCTGATCGTTACAGGTATATCGAAACAGTTCGATCAACACAAGTGCGATCGTGCAAAATTTGTCTTCTAAGGCACACAGGTTTTAAACGATTCTTTCTCATCTAGCGGAACAGATATATGCGATTGCGATTTTACCGAAATTAGCCGACTGATTAAGCCCGGTTCAGATTATCTGCTTTCGTTATTAACAACGAGCAGGGGTATGCGCTGTCAAAGTGATCAATGAGAAAATAAAAATTAATTTTCGAATTTAATTGCTACTTCAACGCGATCAAATTTCTCAATGAGTGGTATTAAAAATGTCATTAAAGAGCGGGATTTAAACGGCACTGTGATTTATTACTGCTCGTTTAACGATAACCAATCGAACAGCCTAAGATAACAGCAATTCTTTTGTCGCTGGCCTAATGTTACTTATAATCTAAGAGGTCCAATCGATAATGCTTTCTCTTTTATCGCTTAAGTCCATCAAGGAAATTATTCTTATAATTTCAAGGAATTTTGTTTATATGACCTAGTTTCTTTTCTTTTTTAATTACATACGGGTTAGAACACGGAAAGTGTTATTTAATTTAACGTAATTAATTGTATTTTAATTTAGATGTTATGAGAGAGAGAAGAAATATCATTCGGGGTGAAGAGCGGGCGAGAAACACTGAATCGGCCTTAATTACGATACTCACTACAATCTATTGCAGAAACGCGCTCAAAGTGACGACGCGTGTGTATACATACATTCATATATTCGTGCATGCACATCGCATACACGCATCAATACTCCCATATCCACATGTACATTCAGTCACGCGGCAAGCTCTCGTGTTTGCGAATTTGCGCATTGACGAAACATTGGAATGGACGAACTTTTATCTCGTCTTCTTTTTTCTTCGCGTATTTAAAAAAAAAATTTTTTTTTTTTCACGAAAGAAATTCCTGATAATTTTGGCAGCAGTTTTCTTAATTTATAAATTAATTACGAAATGAAATTGTCAAGAATACATTTCGTTGATTAATCGCTAGGAACCAATTGGAAGTTCACTTCAAAAATGTTCTATTGCTATTATTGTTTTGCACACCGTTTTGATAACGAGAAATGCCATGATCAAAGTAAATATGTCCTAATTTTATTGTTTAATAAAGATAAAGATATTATCATTTCGGCGTAGATGTTGCTTACTCCTTCGTAATATGTCTCGTTTCGCTAATTTCGCTTCATTTTGTATTTTCTTCCCTCTTTTTTTTTTCTCTAAAGCGCAATTTTCTGTTGTCGATGTCGCGATCGGTGATATCGCGGGTTTGTATCTTTTCGTGCTTACACGTATGTTACATACAGAGCATGCGACAGACAACACAGTAGAGGTACATCGTAGTGTTTTTGACTCTTCGATCGTTCACGTAGCCACCCCAGAGTAGACAAACGAGCTTGTAAATATTCACCGAATGTTATACGATTACAAAATAACGAAATAATTACGGTGAAACACAGCGGGGGAAGGGTTTCTCTCGCGAAGTTGCAACCCCTCGCGTTACCAAGCGCCTACGATTATACGATTATAGCGGTGTTGCTCTGAACAGAGAATGGACCTCGCGTGCAAGTCGTAAAGTTAGAATATCGCAATCTCGACTTTTCTCGATTAAAGTTAAAAAAAGCGGGGCGAAGCTCGCGCGAGAGATGCAGAACCTCGGCCAAAAGACATACGGGAGCATCTTCGGCTAAATCATTTAAGAAGACAGAGTGCCAATGCGAGGCGTACGAAATTTCAGAGTCCACTTCTCTTTTCGGATCACGGGGAGAGTAGCGTGTGCGTATTTACCTGTGTACTAAGCATACCGTAAACAGATACTAATTTCCAACGAAAAAAAAAAATATATATATATATATTAAAGGAACGGGATCGTTACAACATTTACGCGTATAGATAGCTTGCGGAGTAGGTTTAAAAAAGAAGGGTATCGAATGATGGAGTTAAATGAGCGAGAGAAAGGGAAAGAGATGGAGGGTTGACTGGACAAGTAATATACTCCATGCCTTATAATAATAGGTAATAAAGTACGCGTAAGCATAAATAGATCTATTTAACTAGTGAGTTAAGAATTAGAGAGATCGTGTTGTTCTGGCGCACCTGGCGATGGGAATTAAATCGTCAAGACGCGAAAACGAAAAACAGCGCTTATTCTGCCGTAACAGCGTATGCAGATGAAGAGATCAGGGAGGTTCGTGAGATTAATCAATTTTTGTGCGGCGTCTTGAATTCCCAGCGCTTCGTGCGCGTCTTTGTAAAATGACAAGTGAACGCTAATCGAAATATTTGAGCGAACAAAAGTGCACGATGATCGAGAAACCACCAACGAGTCTCTTACAAATTATATTCCATCTGTAGCCTGCAAATTCATTAAACTTTCGACGATTCCGGGCAATATCGTGCAGCGCAATTTTAAATGAGCGTATAATAATCTGAAAACGACAAAATGAAATACAGAGCGAATATAGAAATCAGGAATGAAAATTGGCGCCAAAGATTGCCGACACCCGTTTCATTCGTCGTGCGCTTTCGTTTCATTCAATCGTAGTGAGTAGTGAGCATCCCTAAGCGTAGTAGGGTAAGTGATGCCGCTAAGTCGAACGATGCTGCGTGATTTGGTGTAGTTTTTAATATCGTTTTACCACAGATCGAGACGAAGTAACCGCGAAGGGGGAAGGGAGACAGTCGAGTTAGACTGCACTGAGAGAAAAAAATTGTAGTAATGGCAACTATAAGGGGACAACCATACAAATTTTGTTAATATAATTATAATATATAGTTAAGTGAACTATATTGTAGTTATTGCAACCAAGTTAATGGTTAGGAGAACTAATAAAAAATAGTTGTAATTACTTTATTATATAGTATACTACAACTATTTTTTATTAGTTTTCTTAATCATAAACTTAGTTGCAACAACTATAATATAGTTCACTTAACTATATATTATAATTATATATACAAAATTTGTATGGTTGTTCCCTTATAGTTGCCACCACTACAATTTTGTCTCTCAGTGTGCACATCGCAGTTTGTGGCTTGTATGCTTTAGATCTTTTTTTTTTTGCAATCCCGTTTGGATTCGATTACTAAATTGTTCGCTAGCCTCATTCACATTTCGATATTAGCTTATACTTGTTTACACTTCTTCATTAGAAATTAGATTTAATATAGGTGATTAGTACTTCCGATTAAACGTAAAAATTTCCAAAGACGCTCTTGGGGGCTTACATTATTTAGGAATCGTGATTGCAGTGCAAATGTTTCTGAATTATGGTTGCATCCTCGTTGAATTAGTAACGACGTTCAAGACGAGCTATCACTAGCTGGTATTATGATTTCTCCTACATACACGCGCAACATCAATTACGAGCAATTTGCCCAAAGATAATCGCATGTCTTATGGTTACCGTGTAATAGAACACACATCGAGCGCTTTATCCCATAGGTAACGCGTAGTCCCTAAAAGCTGTGAAAAAAAAAATGATAGCGACGAAATCGATCGTTAATATTTATTTTAGACGCGCGATTCATAATAGGCGATAAGTCATCCTGGAGATGGATGTTTTTTTTTTTTTTTCTGTCGAACCTTATTCGTTGAATATTAACCCTAAATGATATAATTTACTTACAAAGAAAGGCTGTGTAAGAGAAGCTGACAGAGACCTTGCATATGATAATAATGGATTTATATTTATGCAAGTCTTGTAATATTCACACATTAGGACGTTATAAATTTGACATGTATTTAGATTGTGTTTATATATCAATGCTTATATAAATACCAAAAGATAAAAATGAATTGGTAAAATTTTTTTAAAATGGATATTTTGTTTTGTACATGTTAAGGTCCAGTCAGAATCTTCTTACGCTGTTTAGGGCTGAGACCCTTGTCTAGACTATTTCATACTCATAGCATCGGCGAACAAGTTTCTGGGAGTTCTTTGAGAAACTGCGCCATAACATCGTTATTGGGAGCTTTCTTTTAAAGAATTAGAAATTTATTGGAAAACTTTTCTGCGCGATTTTAACAGTTTCTAAAGAGACATTTCTAAGAAACTATTCGCCAGGAACAGTAGCGTCACGTGGTAATAATTTTTATTTGCTCCAGATACCCATTTTGTTCATCAATTCGGTTTTTTTTTAACAGATTAACAGAAATTTTGATTGCGAAAATTATAAAATAATTGTTACCAAGTAATTTACACAAGAGATGATACACGTCTAGCGGAATCTTTATTTTTAAATCGCTTAAACTTAATACTCTTCGATACTTGAAGGAATCCCTGGAAAAACATTACGAGCGTCACTTCTCAATCGCTCCAGGAATTAATACGAGACACCTATTCATCCGATAACTTATGTGATGTATGTTCCATTATCAACGCTTTTTCAGGGATTGCTCTAGTTAGATAAGTGGTGAAAGGTGAAATGCAATTTATACGCATTATAATTTTTAGAGTAGTTTGCGATGAAAAATATACCATTGAGCGGCTAGTGAAACGTATTTGTGCAATAATAGAGTAATAAGTAGAAAAGTGCAGAAGAGAAAATTCACGCGCAAATGTTTCGAAAGAGTTATTTTAACAGCGAAAATCGTGAGCCACGTGACGCGCTTTCCTTTGAAACTGTTGGCAATATCGTCGAGGGAACTTGGAAGATCGAGATCGGGAGATGTGCGCTCGATCTCTTTGTGCAATATTCCCGCGATTGTGATACGCTATAATAATTGTCAGACGTTTTAATCCGTTAGCGCGGCTTATTGTTCTGATTTGTTGTGTCATTTCGAACTTCTGTGTTATTTTTAATAAATCTATGGATTATTTTGTTTCCACGCCTATCTTTATTTCCGCTCGATCCCGGATTTTCGGTTCCTCTGACTTTTTCTTCTTCTTTTTTTAACTGTCGTAATTTATTTTACGAAAACGGAGCCGCTGAAGTAAGAACTGTCTGTCTCTCGTAAATGTAACAATAGATGGACGTATAGAAAAGAAAGAAAAGATTATTTAGTAATTTTTTAAAGCCAATGTCTAATTTCGGGATATGCTAATTTCGTTTTTAAAACTAATGCAATTGTAAATTAATATGTATATCTTTAATTTAGAATCTAATGTCATATGATTTCGATCAGTCAGTTCAAAAGAATTATCGCGACACGCAGCTTGGTTCGTTCTCAGAGAGGCGTTACCTTCAACAAGTCAATGCACGAAACAGCAGCAATAAGCAGCGATACTGTTAATTAATTAGATATATAGCGTTTGTCGAAAAGCGCCAAGAAAGTGATCCAAGACGAACGTTAGACATTGCGCTTGCCGATCGGGCGCCAGCGATTCGGTAAACTCGCAGAAACGGGAACTTTGATGCCGATTTCGTTGACTGTGCTACACGGAAAGAATAATTTTGCTGAAATACAGATCTAAAAATAATTATATTGAATCGTTTAAAAGATGTATCGGATGTTTAACTTTGTTGGTAGAATATTAAAACTGTTTGCAGTAATATATTATCATGCTTGGGCGTCCCACATAATCATTTTGATAGCCCAGTATAAAATTATTTTCTGATCTATATCTAGCTAAATTTCTAAATGCTGCAGTAAAATCGTTCTTTCCGTGTATGCACAAAAAATATTTAAAGTAACAGCGGAAGCAGATTCGAAGATGAAATATAAGAACAATGAAAAAATGTTATAGATGTTAATGTTATATAACTATACAAAACTGCTTCTCATAATATGATACAAATTATGAAAAAGATAATACGAAGATATACGTATTATTAATAAGATGTATCTTTCAAGAAATTTGCAATCGAAGAAAACTTGTTCTTGACGAAAATTCGTCTAGCTGTGTCTAGATATAATTCACATAATCAATGTGAATTATTCAGTAAAATTAAATTAATTAAATTAATCTCATATGAAGAATTTACTGGAAGCTACATAATATGAAGCTTACAATATTAAAGATAATTAAATATGAAAGTTTTATTGTTTTATTATTGTTATATTTAATATTAGATAAAGAAAATTTAATTCAATCGCTAACATGTCATTGAATAATCTTGTGACAAAATTTTCGTTAAGAATAATCGCAAACAAATTTCGTGAGGGATAACGTCTCTTTTAAACGAGTATATAAATGATTATCTGCAATAATTATTTCAATAAAAAAAACAAACGGATCATCAAAGTGTACCGGCAAAATTCACTCGATGCGGCGCTCTAACGGCTTTAAATAATAATACCGTAATTGTGATAAAAATAGTTAATTAGTAGATAAACGTTACATATACGATGTAACGATCGTCGACGCGATTACAACGACGATTCACGACGGTAGATAAGTGGCAGATTATCGCGAATAAAAAATATAAATGCATACAGGGATGATAAAGATATTATGTAAGGGATAAAAATCATTATTGCGTATAATCGATCATTAAGCGATCAAATAGTTTATAACAGACCCGTAGACCAGTGATAGGTAGAGAAGTATAAATATATAAATATATATATATATAACATATTAACGAATATCGGACTACCACTGCGACGTAAACGAGTAAACGATGTACTTATACATATACATTAGTCAATGTTCAATGTTGAGATATTTATCTGAAATAAAATACATATACGTTGTTTACACCATATCGTCTATGTAAAGATATTATTTCTCTCACGTTCTAAATAAGAATACCCTTTATTCTTAAAAAAAAAACGCATTTTAAGTTCTGCAATTTGCATCAGATTTCAACAGAATCTATTTATTTATAATTTTGTATGTCGTGTATTTTGATATGTGTGTGTGTATTTTGTGTGTATTTCTGATTCTTTAAATATTTTTTGTATTACACGGCACACAAAATTATAAATAAAATTTTATTTAGAATTCTAATCAATTAAAGTTACTGTTCTATTTACTGCCAATGTGTTTCAATTTCTGCTGCTTTTTTCAATTGTAGCATTAGAATAAAATATATGAGGGCGTTTTGTATTAAAAATGTTTTCATGTTTTAAACTAAGACTATCATATAAACATAAATAAATGCATGACAGTAAATAGAAAGGCAATATTATTAAGTACGTGCAGCACAGTAAGTGAGGAGGCAGTACTCAAGACATTGATTGGCAGTAACAGGTAAGCTGGCAATAATTCAATAACTTACATTTTTAGTTTGTATTTAAATAATTAAACAGTTTTCGACTTTGTTGTTTTTATTTTATGTAAATTGCAGTTTTTACCTGAATAATGATGAAAAAGAATGCTTAAAATATATTTAAAAAACTATATTTATAAGCAGCAATAATTGGGACAGTTAGCAGATTTAAAATTCACTTAGATATTCTATAATTTGCTTCTGAATTTAAAATAAAATTCTATTTGTAGTATTATGTACATATGATGCGGAAATAATTGAATAATTATAGAATATATGTATATTCACACATATACATATTCATATATAAATATATATTAAAATATTCATATGTACATCAATTTACACGGCATATGAGATTATAAATAGAATTCGATCCTGAATTCTGTGTGACGCGAATTATAGGACTAGATTATTATTGGACTTAAAATTAAATCCGTATAACTCTCCTCTCTCTCGCCTCAAATTCATTTGATTTAACAGTATTTAATGATTGATTTAATACAATATTTAATAATATTACAATATTATAATATTTCAACGTTAAAATTTATTATTTTATTTAATTAAATATTTGCCAGCTTGAACATTACTGTTAATTAGAAATAAAAAATATTTTATTTTTATTGTACTTTTTAATACTATCTAGATTTTTTTCTGAATGCATGGTTCATGAAATGTTTAAGTAGTTTAAAAAAAAGCTGGCGTTATTTTGACTATATGATAAAATAGATTACCATCTCAAAAAAAGTCAACAATGTGTAACACGTTTATTGACAATCTGCTTTATAGCAATTTTATTGTGGATGTTGCCATAAGTTTTCCAATAATAAAAATGGTTCAGCATTATGATATCTGATATGATATATCGAATCATGGCAAAAGCTTTTTTCAAAAGCGTTATTTTTGTAATGTATCTACACTGGCAGATATTACGCAAATTATATATTGGTAAGGTGACGTCAAGAAATTGTAATTTTATAATGCTATTTTATATCAGTGACAATGAGTCTAAAAAATATTTGTGTATTATAACTATAATGTACGAGTTTCGAAGAACAACAAAAATGGTGATTGCTTGAGAAAAAGCATTTGTGACACATTTAGAAACTCCTAACGTTTTTTTTACAGTATTTAGTATTTTTGCTCCTTTGTGAAACTAGTTCATTATAATCGCGTACAAATATTTCTTTTTTTATTCTTAATATTAACTTTTTTTCTCTTTATCACTTTTCCAACAATATATAATTCGCCGTAGTATTTGCCAAAGTTGACATAATGTAACAATTCAAGACAATGTAACGTGAGCTCTTCAAAAAGAGTAAAAATCAAAGTTAATACTAAAAATCAAACCGAATCATATAATTATGCACCTATATATAATAAATACCTATATATAATGAATACCTACTTATTTTGAAAATTGTAAATTGCAAGCATATTTGCCAGTAAATTTAATACGGAAATATAATTTAATATGCGCGTTATAACATTTATGCTTGGTTAACAATTACATTCGCTTAATAGTTATGCTTGATTTTAGCGCAAGAATTAATATTTATCTTGAAGCATCTTAACTTAAGAGATCCGTGCATACAGGAAGTTTAAGCATTTGATGATCCATGGATTTATCAACAAAGCTTCTCAAGCTTTTCCTGAGAACTTACTCCTTTCTACTTCTAACTTATCCTACTCGACATGATTTACGAGCTTATACTAATGCCAGTCTCGATTTATACATATTTTCACGTACATTCATACTACTCGCGAGTTTACAAAGTAAAAGGACAAATAGAAACATGTGTCGAAGCTTTTAGTGTTTATTTATCGAAACGTGAGGTAGTTTTTCAATATTTGACGAAGGGTCAAGTTGATAAATGTTACAATTTTAATCGATTAAATATTGCAAATATTTTTATTTCATATACGAGATACTTTTAAAATAAATTAAATTATAAAATAAATAATAAAAACATTAATACTCAATTTAAACCTATATTGCAACGTTTTATGAATACAATCAAATTGCATGGTAAAATTTTATATTACACCGTTACTTTAGTCTCTTTTATTGACAAAAATATGGAGATAAAAATATTATCCCTCGTGCAACAAAAAATAATGCAATAAACTATTATATTACAATCCACGACAATTACGAATATTAGCTGGCAATAGCTGCAAATCCAAACTTATATAGTAGGTTGCAAGAAAAACAAATAAATGTAGATCTGAAGTAAAGCCAATATTTCTGTTAAATTCTAAATGGAGAATGAGAGTTGTCAGTCGCTAAACACACTCGTGTATATTGCAATGTCATGCAGTCTTCCGGCGAAATGCCTGATCCTACATGCTTCTTGTGTTATTCAAACACGGGAGTAATATTATACGTCGGCCCGATATTCATACGAACGTACGTGATATGCATTTGCGAAAGAGAGTTCGGAAATACGCGGAGCGGCTCTGAGTCTCGAGGAAAAGTAAGTGATACAAAAACTTTCGGCAGCTTGAAAACTTTTCTAAATCGCGAGGGACTTTCGAGATCCTCAAAGTCCGAGAACCGTTGATTCCCGGGGATTTGATCTCTCTTGAAAGCCGCGCCGCGCGCCCGTGAACGTTTCCTAAATCACAAGCTAAATCTTACATCGCGCGAAATCTCTTAGAATTTATATGGCCGCCGACAATGAAATATATTGCTGAACGAAGGTAGGAAACTTTTGGAGAGTTTCGCCGACTTTTTGTCGACACGTCGACGGGGGTTTGCCGGCCAAACGATTACTTTTATAAGAACGAAAATACTGGTAAGGTGGAGCCAGTGGAGCTATGAGAGGAAAGTGTTTAGTGCTATCCGCAATTTAGGATCCAGAGTAAAATCATTCTCTATTTTTTTCTTTTGGCTCCTTAGATAGCTGTTGGCAAAATTGTTCAATGTAGTTTAGAAAAAAAATACTGGTCTTATTGTCTTAATATATATCACTGCCAGTTATTAATGTCTTTCGTTTGTTGCCAACATTAAGATACATATATGAAAATAAAAAGTTGGTTGGTATTGAAAAATACAAAAAGAAAAGTCTCTCTCTTTATATTTTATAAGGGGAGAGCACTGTACCGGGGAAAATAGTTGAAATAGAAAATAGTAACGAAAATATTTATTTAAAGAATGTATCTATAAAATGTATCTATAAAAAATACTACTTTGAAACAAGAGTATTTTGTGTAATGCATAAAACATATGTAGTATTTATTACATATACACATACTGGATATAATATTATTTTACATATTTTGATAAATATTCTCTATTTTCGACTGTTTATTATTTTCTATTTTTTAAGAGTACAAAATAGAAAATAGTAAGCCTAAAATAATTACTTGATAATCAATGATAAGTGAATTTATTTTAAAACATGTATAAAAAAATAAGTTACATCTATATATCCATGAAATATGTTTTTTATTTTTGTCTTACTGTTTTTTTATTTTGCCTTAAGAGAATAGTAAATAAACAATAAAAAGTATAGAAAACCTGTTTATCCATGACAAATCGAAGTATAAAACGAATAATCTTGTATATTTCAAGTAAATGTACATATAAATCAAATATTTCTTCTTTTTATATTTAGTACACAACATATTTATTTCAAATAATATTTTCCATAAATACAAAGCTTAAACAAATATTTCTATTGAATCTGTTTTAATTTTTATATTTAGGACACAACATACTTATTTCAAATAATATTTTCCATAAATACAAAGCTTAAACAAATATTTCTATTGAATCTGTTTTAATTTTTCCTTAGCACTCTGACACGACATTGTAAAAAAAATTCATACACGTACGTAGATATGTGCATATCAATTATTTTGTACACTTCTATCAAGCAGTTATATATTCAATCTTAATGACTTGTGATATTTGGTAGAGAAGCAGTAGTTGTCCTTAATATTTTTCCAACAGTTAACGGTTTCAATGAAAAACCACAGCCTCATTTATTTCGATGTCGTAATTATTCCGACTGATTTCACAGACCGACCCAGATAGTATACAGAATTCAGGTTTATGTCACCAATTGTGAGTTTATTTTGAGATGCAAAGAGAATTCTTTTTCTGACTTTTTCTTTCTTTTTCAGAAAAAGAATTCTTTTTGCATTTCAAAATAAACTCAGTATTGATGGCATAAACCTGAATTCTTTTTTTGTGCTTTTTGAATTCTTTGTGCTATCCGGGGAGTTTATTCATGTAAAGCTACATTTATACCTAAATACACCGAGGGGAAAAAAATAACCAGCCAAGTTCAGTTTCGATCGTCGCCGAGGGTTAACAATATGAGAGACGCCAAGTATATCCTATCTTCGCGCGTCCTCCCCCCTCGCGGCCAGGTGTTATGGTGGAGGGGTTGCGCACGGGGTCGGTAGTGGTTCGTGTAGGGTGACGGTGACGGTTTCGAGTGACGGCCCGGAGGACGGAGAGCGCCGAACGGAGGAGGGTTAAAGGGTGTCCGCGTCGGTGGTAGGTGGCGAGTGGGGAGGTGGGGTCGAACGCCGGTGTGCGGCGGGATCCTCTGTCTCTCCCTCACCCTCATACCCCGGTCGGGGATGCTGGATCCACCGTCGGTGGAAACTTCAGTACGCGACCAGCCACCGACGTGTGTTTACGGTCCGAGGCTCCGGCGGAAGCGGCGAGAGAGTTGTTTGCTTCGGGGGTGAGAATACTTTAGTAAATTCTGTTCTCCATGCCGCCGCCGCCGTCACCACCCTCGTCATCATCATCATCATCATCATCATCACCACCACTACCCTTGAATAGGATCGGTCAGTCTCGTGCGTTATCGCGTAGGAAATAGATCGGCAATTTTCAGGATCGTCGTCACGGCTCGTATGTCACGGATCGCGAGTTTTTATTCGGAACAACGCGGACCGAGGATCGCGAAAACTCGCTTTTGTCAGTCGCAAGGGTCTACGTTGAATTGAATAGAATTTTAGTGTAGTTAAAGATTGTAGATATGTAACAATGAGTAATCGACTTTAAAGAACGTTAATTAACTTTTTAAGTGGTGGCTTTTGTCGAACACTAATTTGAAGGCAACGAGTGACATTTTCGATAACGATATGAAAATTGTGTTATTTAAAATTAGCAACGAGGGAAAATTCTTAAAATAATATAATTGTCAGTGAAATGTTGACTTTCATCATTTCATGATTCTTCTAATTGTAATATCGTGTCTTAATTAGCATCAATCTGACAGTATCTCATATCTCTGAAGAAACGTATAATTTCATTATACAATATAAACGTCAGTTTACTTGTCATTTACTGATGCATCTACCTTTTTCATCAACGACTGACACTTTCTATAAATGTTCAAAGTTTGTTTCCACCATTGGACTATAACTCTAACGTTCAACGAAGGAAACGCGAACCAAAACAGTTTGCAAGCTGAAACAGTCAAAGTTTCGTTCGTCGCTTTAATTGGATGCATTCCCCTCGTTCCAGAATAACGTATGGAAATCTCGCGAACTTGCCCACAAGTTGCCGAAGTTTCGTGTTGTTTCAGTGTCAAGGACCATAGTATGCGCGTTGACCTTAAAGCCGTCGGGATAACCGGAAGCGAGGCTGAGAGAGCGATGGTAATGTTTATGATTGATTTTCGTGAGAGTCAAGAAAGTTTAATCATACTTCTCGAGATGCTGACAAACTTGTAAAACGAACCTTCGCCTTTGTCTCACTTGTATCACTTGACAATTTGTCGAAGTTAAAAGATACGTTGATGAAGACTTACGAAGAGATTTCAACGAAAAGTAATTTCTTTCTATATCAGGTTTGTATAACCAATTTTAAAAATCATCGTTATTTGAACAAAGGATTGAATGCTGATCGAAAATGCTAATTACGTTTTTGTCGCAATTAAATATCTTTATTTACATTTCTAACAGAAACAAGAGTTATTGCATTTACGTTTTTATCGCTTCACGCTTAAATGTGCGAAAATATATTTACGAAATTAAAATAATTGCTAGTACTGTTATCGCTTCAACCAATTTCAGATCCATTATCAAAATTGAGAGCTGATTTCCTGCTTTTCCCTGGAAGGGAAGCTCCTAATTAGCGTGAATTTTGGTTGAACATGGGAAATAACCTCAAGCTATTAACGTGCTTGCTATCGTAATTGCGATAATTGATATAAATGATTTTCATGATTTATTTATCTGTGTGTATTTGATCTGGTAAAGACAGTTATTAATTTTTTTATATGGAATTATATGGAATGTAGAACGATATGAATTATTTTTGTAGCAATGAAAGAAAACGGTAACCGCTTTATTATTGGAGAATAAAATTCTATCGATAGATTGTTGAAGAGGTCACCGACTCTAAGAAATTTTTACACAATATTTAATAGAATAAAAGATTTTTAATTTTTTTTCGAAACTATATAATTATATATATTAAATTTTCTTCGTAACTAATTATACTTCAGAATAATCAGAATATATTAAAGTTCTCACTTTGGCGTTCACAGCGCTTGTGAGCATCATTTATCTTTGTTTAATATTTGTCAAACAACAGGCTAAAATGAAGCTTACAGCGCTATGAGCGCCAAGACGAACGCAGTCAATAATAAGGGGATCGTTCAGAAGTAAGCATTTGTTCGTGTAACACCCCACTTACGTTAAGACACGATTTGACTAACATTTTAATATCAAATTGGAAAAGATATGCGTAGCGAAATTCAAAGAAGGGAGAGAAGATGGATAGCTCGTTCGCTAACTTTCTGTTCTGAAGATGAACCATCCTAATCGGCAACAACGAATAATCTCCGAATGCGCGTCATCCAGCTTGAATGTTCTTAGGCATGCTGGGGGATTAGGCATTCGGCAATCCGTCCGACTCAATTATTCGCTCAACATTTCCGATATACAGCTCTGGCCGGAAACCGAACGGGATAGTCGCGATACGCGGCGGGGCATTCGCGTCGGTGCTCTCAATGTCAAGGCGTACGGTGATAGAAGTGCATCGGTTTAAAGGGCGGTCGTCGCATCGGGGATATCTGAGGCTCCTCGCGTAAGAACGCCAGGAACGCGATACTCGGCACGCCGCGACGGTGGCGATGCCGGTGCCGGTACCTGGTTTGTGGTAGGACACGTAACCGACGTTGGTGCACCGAGGGCGGCAGTGTCGGTGGTGCTGGTGGTGGTGGTGGTGGTGGTGGTGATGGTGGTGGTGGTAGTTGTGATGGTGATGGCGTTGGCGTTGGCGTTGGCGTTGTGTAAAAGTGGTAGTAGTGGCGTAGTAGAACGAGGGTAGTAGCGTGGTGGTGGTAGCGATAATACTAGCGGCGAACGTAGTACATAGCGTAGCGGCGGCCACGACGCTATGGCCGCCCCCGAGTTCATGAATGAACGACCTCTTCGTTTCTCGCACGGGCGCTAATGGGCTCCCTTTCTCGCGCGGCGAACCGTTTACGTATTTTTGCCGATGCGACGTAACTCCGAGCATTGGGGCCGCCCGATTATTAGGGCTAATTGCGCCTTTCATCTGATTTACAATCCGAGAAACGAGGCAATCTTCATAGACCAGGAAGATCTTATCAGAGACTTAGCATTGATATAAACGGATTAAATGCCAATCAACGAGCCAAGTGACGTATTATTTCCTTTGATAATTGTCTAATTGTATTAAAAATTACGGAACGTTTCGAACTTATCAAATCCTCTTTAGACGTTATAAATACAATGTTTTCTTAATTACATAACAGTTTATTTGGCAAAGAACGTAATTCAACTTAATTATTAGATTGACGTCGGCTTCCTGTCTCAACGACTTCCGATATGCCCTTAACCAACTCGAGATCAGGAAAGAATTTTTTTTTTATTCTTAAGAAGTCTTTTCCGAAATAAAAAATTTTTTCTTGATCTTGATTCAACGATTTTAAATTTGTCGATCTGTTCGATTCGGTATCGGCCGCGTGAGGAATGCCAAGACTTTCCCAGTTTGCGGAGATTGCTCCGTTTCTCGGATTGTAGATGAAAGGCGCAATTAATAATCGGCGGCGAGAGTTGAAAACATAAAAGAACGTAAACTTCGTATTGTTCTATACTGAGAGAAAAAATTGTAGTGGTGGCAACTATAAGGGGACAATCATACAAATTTTGTTAATATAATTATAATGTATGGTTATGTGAACTATATTATAGTTATTGCAACTAAGTTTATAGTTGAGAAAACTAATAAAAAATAGTTGTAATTACTATATTATATAGTATACTACAACTATTTTTTTTATTGGTTTTCTTAACCATTAACTTAGCTGCAATAACTACAATATTTTTTTTATTAGTTCTCTTAACCATTAACTTAGTTGCAATAACTACAATATAGTTCACTTAACTATATATTATAATTATATTAACAAAATTTGTATGGTTGTCCCCTTATAGTTGCCACCGCTACAATTTTTTCTCCCAGTGTATGTATTCTACATTAACCAATCATTCTATCATTCTCTTAATAGTTTTAAAAAAATAAAAGCCAACGAAAAAGCTCGCAATAAATATAAAGAAATTTCATAATGCTTTAATGAAATTTTCGGCAAGAAAAAAAAGATTAACCGTCGATTAAGTGTACGATTCCGGAAACGTCCCCATAAAAGTTGCGTTACGCCAATTCCAGTTTTCTCGTTCTGACGGCAATATGGTAGCAAATGCGCGTCTTCTATAAAGATCAAGCCGCGAGCACAATCATATATACGTTATTTCTTTCCGGAACTTCCCGCCGGCGGATCTTTCATCACGATCAAGGCTGTTGACCTTTTTCTAAAGTCTGGATAAAGAAAGACAACTATACGCTTCTTGCGGCGCACCCGCGAAGCCACGACGTAACCAACTTCGCCATTATTATCCGTTGTTGTCTACACTTCCGCCCACTATATATCTACTTCCAAGTGTTTCCGGGCCGTTACTAATTTCTAAAAACTGGAACACGGCCAGCATTCGGAATCTCCTATACTTTTAAGGAGAATTTACTTCCTTTGTACATACGGTATGTCTCTTAATTGCGATTACGTCTTTGTCAGAGAACAGAATAACAGAGAGCAGAGAAAAACGGTATTCTTTCATAATTTTCTAAGTGGGGCGTTACATCGTTCCCGTTATATTAGAGATGATGTGTACAACGTAATTATATTTAATGAATTAAATAGTAAATGATGCTGTAAAAAATGTCTTTTATACGTGTTTTGTATTTTATTCACCGCATATGTTATTTATACAGTGTAATTGTTTCTCTGACCCGCAAATATATTAAAATTTATAATATTTTATAGCGCAGTGTGAAAGGTTGAAAAAAATTGCGAACAATTTTTCAAAATTGTTACGAAATTATGAAGCATTTTAAAAGTTATGACAAAATAATAAGTATAGGCAGAATACATCAGTCTGCATATAACTCATTCGGAAAAATGAATTAAAACAACTAAAAAGAGAGAACCTGTCTCTTTTACGTATAGTAAATGGCAGACATAAAAAACGAAAGGCTTATTATGTCCTTTAGAAGAGTCCAACTAGCGCATAAAGAAAGCTTTTCTTAATTACCGTTTGAGTTCATCTCATTAAACATTAAATATTAATCTGTTTATACAATTCTATAAAATTCTCCTAAAAAAAAGAGGCTCAAATTAATTTATTATAAAGAAAATACTTTATAGGCACAGAGTAATATCTTCTGGTTTTTGAAAGTTTAATCATTTATGTCAAAAGAAAACGATTCATTATAAATGTCTTAAATATGAATCGCAAAACACTATTTTCTATAATATTCAAATAATATATAAAGTAATTGTAAAAAAGCACTTATAGATTTGTAATGCCAAGTTAATCTTCCTTTTTTTCTTCTCTCTCTTTCTCTCTCTCTCCCGTAACTATGAATTAGCATAGTTAATAATCTTTATTAAAGCCAGTTGAGAAACAGGTTACATTTACAAAACAATTTACAAGTCAAATAAGATATCTGAGCCAAATAAGGCCCTCATAACTTATTTTATTTTTTATAAACTATTTATTAAGATATTGAAATAAATTAAGTGAGAATATAATGTTTATTTCAATAACTCAAAAAATAAAATTATCTTTCATGCAGAACATAGAACATTGGTATAAATAATTTTTTTTTTAATTCTAATATTGGGCTTTATTAAATACTTGTGCTTCTAATAAAGCCCGAATAAAAAAAATTAAAAAAGAACTAAACATTATCTTCTAAATCACTTTTAAAAAGATTATTAATCACATTAAAAACAAAATTTCTTAGGGTCTAATGTACCATACAACATTATAATTATCTTTAATTTTAATTATAAGTAATTTTTTAACATTTGCTGAGGTATGTTAAAATTTTAATTAATAACTACTGATTTTCATATTTCTCGAAGCTATATGGAAATACAAATAACAATCTTTTAGTATTATAAAAGAATATTTCATAACCATATGTCCATAATATTCCATTTAGTGACGTGTGTTTACTGGTTTAATATATTCGGAAAAGCATGTCTGGATACTCTGGATACCTGATATGTATCTTTGTACGCTCAGCTTTGGGCAAGTTTATGACGAAGATATGAAACGCACCGTACTTATGAATAAACACGACAACTTCATGTCGACAATACTAAATATTAAATTTGTGTTAACGCTATACGAGATTACGGTAATAATAACGAATGCATTAAATTAACTTCTGCGCACGGTTAATCCCGCTTTATTATCCAGCATCGTGACCTGTCTTGTTCAGTTTTAACGATTATGCAATACTATTTTATCGATAAGTATCATCAGCAAGGAAATAACATAATTCTGCGCGGAGAACGTCTATAATCCGGGTGGAATAATTTCTTAGCATATGAATTAATAGAGTGAGAGGCCACGATTGTATATCACGAACGAAATCTCCCTTCAACGGTCTTCGAGCAAGAAAAGTTATCAGTGAAACTTTGATTATTGTATAATCTAGTCTTATAATATTAACAAGGAAAGGTCTCTAACTCGGAAATTCAAAAAATTATGAAACTTTTGCGTAGATGATATCTCCTGATAATAAACTATTTTTTTGCTGTTCAAACCTGAAGAGATGAAACCAACCCTTGAAAATTCGTTTATTTTTTTTTTGTTTTATCATTCACCAACAAAAGAAAGTAGAACAAAATTCTATAGAGAAAATTTATTTCTCTCAAAAATTGGATCAGTGGATAATCACTGAGTAATTCTGATCGTCAAATATGCCACTGTTAATCAATGATTATCCGAAATGAAAAATCAATGAATTTATTGTGTATTTATTAATGATTATTGTGTATTTATTAGTATTTATGAATGTATTTATTAATACATTGATCAATAAGAACTTTTCAATAATTATCAGTAACTTTTCATTGATTTTTAGGTTAAGATAATCACTGATTTATCAGTCTTAAGTATGCCATTGGTGATTATCCACTGATTCTTTAGAAAGTTTTTAATGAAAATTAATTAAAAAACTTATTAAAAAATGTAACGTTAAATAATAAAACAAAAACAAAAAATAAGGCAATTTTGAGAGTGAAATTTATAATAGATGAGGTGTATTTTTTAACACATATTACACGCAAACAACTCTGAGAGATGACCGCAGGTTCAATGAAATTACCTTGCGGTAAGACCGAGTCCGTTTTCTTAAAAAAGGGGCCAAAATTTAGACAACCATAAATTTTCATTTTAAGTATTATACTCATAATTTTTGTCTCGCAGTGGCTTTATAAATAATGTATAAGTTTAACATATTCTCTGTTATAAATGTAATTCATTACATTTATAACAGAAACCCGCTGAAAAAAAACCGCTCTACATACGTTCACGGCTATATGGACCTCTCTCTCTCTCTCTCTCTCTCTCTCTCTCTCTCTCTCTCTCTCTCTCTCTCTCTCAACCCTAGACTATTACTCCCGGCGCAGTCGTACATAGATATTAAGGGCACGTATATATCGAGGAATTATGTAAATTTTTCTCGCAAGATTATATTTAAACGACTACACTGCCATGTGACTCTTTCAATATCCATCTCAGTATTCTCATGCAAATAACTAACTATATCCCAATCGGCTATCGGAAAACTCAAGACTTAATTGAAGCATATCTAATGCAAATTTGAGAAGCTACGCTGCGTGATCTCTCCCGTCGAATGTTTGCGAAAGCAAAATCGACTTTGAAGTTGTCAGAGGATCTCTCCAGCCGGGATGCATTCGGCGGATACGGTGTATCGACAAGTGTATTCGAGAAGCTACAAAGGCCATCTAAAATACACAATTCCCACACCCACCCCGCCCACGGTGGGTCTCCCGTTATATTCATTTACGGACGTCAAATAACACTGCTCGGCTACAAAGTAACGGGGACAAAAGTGGTTGAAGCCTGGGTCGAGACAAAGCTCTCAGCCCACTCCGTCTTTTCGAAAACGCATCCGTCTGCACGTATATGTGTGTGTGTGTGTGTGTGTGTATGTGTCGTACCCACATTTCCCCGCTCTCCCATTTTACCCTCATCGTTCCCTCGCCGTCGATAGATCTCACTGAGGGAAGTCCTGAATTCTCGCGAGGCTCTCCCGCCGTTGAGCTATTCTCTCTCTCTTTCTCTCTCTTGAGTATTCTCGACCGATCGAACACACTCGAACCACGGTATACTCGCGACGCTTCGCTTGGCTTCACCTCGCGACGCATCGAGTCGCGACGCGTCGCCGTTGGAAAGAGGAGAACGAAGCGGTGCCGTGAGGAGCAAGAAGAGAGAGAGAGAGAGAAAAAAAAAATCGCCATCAGCGATGCTCGTCTTCGACGCCATCTGTTTCCGCGACCAACGTTGAAGCTCCGTCGGAGCCGCGCGCCGGGCTGAAGCGGATTCGTTTCAACGAGCTTATTAGAATTTTTCGTTTGAGATATCCACTTAATTGACGCCAGAGTCGAGGGACGGAACAAAGGGTGGAAGATGGCCGAAGAGAGGCTAGCGGCACGGCGCGAGCGAGCGAGCGAAGGGTGAGCGAGCGAGGGGTGAGCGCGAAGGGATGCATAGGCGCGGAAGAGGAGAGACGCGGAGAAATGGGTGAAACAGAAGGGAGAGAGAGAGAGAGAGAGAGATAGATAAAGGGAGAAGAGAGAGAAAGAGAGAGAGAGAGACAGTAGTCAGTGGAACGAGGGATACGAGAGAGAAAGGCGCTCCATTATCGTAATTAATACCATTACAATTAACGCGCCGGAGACGGCGGTGCGCTCGCGGGAATCAGCCTGGATTCCTTTTACGCCGCTTTTATCGCGGCCGAGCTTTTCCGGTTATATAACGACCAGCGGAAACCCGCTCTTCGGGAAATTCTTCGGATTTTCCCCGTCGTGCCTGCGCACGTTTGCGGGCGCGAGCGCGCGTTCAGCCGTTTCGTCTCGTTTCGCGGATGTCTGCCGGTTTTGTCATCGAGCGTATCGCGTGCTCCGGCCGCGTATACACCGTGGGAATACCGATGTTCGCTGTTATTTGCGATAGACAATACGGACTCGTCTATACGTCGCGCGTCGCGCGCCGCTCACTCGCTCGCTCGCTTGCTTGTTTCCCCAACGCTTTTTGTCCCGGCTTGTTTGCGATTTTTGCGTTGCACCGCGTGCCCACGACCAACAAGTATTCCGCCATCGCGAATTGATTCCGCACGAGTAACCAGGAAAAATAAAGAAGAGAATCGGAATGTATTTCGGAATGGTTTTGATTATGATTAGACACGCGAGTACTTTCTTCTCTAGGTCCCGAGACGTAGTTCTGGCAAGCAATTGAAATTCAATTCGAACATGGACAATTGTGCGTTTACTCTTGTTTTCTTCCATTTTCGAACTTTTGTCCAAGAGAAAACATTTTTATGAACTTCCATACGATTAATCCTTTGCTGTTTGTTTTACGGAAAACCCCGCGCCCATGCATTTTTCAATTCTTTTGTTGCAGCGATCGTTAATAAACGATGGGACGACAGTTAATGCCGCTGAATTTTTCATACGAATGAAAAATCCTGAAAGCATTTCTACCTACCTAAACAAAAATTCGCTAAAATTTAAACCACTTTGCAATAAATATATTTTATTAGTTAATTTACAAGAGACAGGATAGAATATATTTGGAACATCCGTTTTTTTCATCAACTATTTCCTTTCTATTCAAGGGAAATTGGATCTTTTTTTCAACGCCGTTCAACGATTAATAATCCAGATACGGATTCATTGGATTGGCCCCCACATACCATATCGCAATTACGACGTGGGAAAGCGCCCACCTGCGTTTCCCTTTTTTTTTGTTTTTTTTGTTTTTTTTACCGGAATTCCGAGTATCGCAGGAAGGCGTTGAAAGCAGATAGAAGCTTTACGAGAAAGTTGGCTGCCGCGGTACTTTGACATCGTACAGAGACACCATCTCGAAAAGCCGGTCACATATCCTCCGGAAAACCTAATTCCCATCATCCATTCCGCGTTCTTTCCCCTCTTCACATCGTCGTCTCGCGAGACCAAAGCGAAGCGACGCCGGCACGCGTTCGATGAGAGAAAAAGAGAGAGAGAGAGAAAAAAAAAACAAATATTTCAATAGCGATACGCTCGATGTTTCTACGACTTGAAATAATTTACGGAAGAAATCGAGTCGTATCGGAATTGATTAAATGTTTTCTTTTTAGAGTTTAAACAAAAGATTCGAACATATTATATTGCTCGAATAGTTCAAAGTAAAAAAGATAAACACTCAGTGTTCGAATATTTTGGACGGTTCGGGCAATTTGAACCTAAGGCTGTATGTGTCATCTCAGAGTATTGTATTATCAGAAATTTTTAAATTTTGTAACTTGTTCTATTACGTTTGAGTGTCTGTGTAAAATTTAATAATTAAACATTATTTTTTTATTGGTTTAAAAGTTATTTAATTTTTTGTTTGTTGTTGATTCTTATGTGAAATCGCGTCTTGTAGTATTTTTTTTTTGTAAATTTGATGTAGCAGTAACATTACAAATTAAATCAAATTTTTTAATCAAATACTAATAAAAGTGTAATAAATATTTGTGCAAAAATTCATTTGGATCTACTTACTTAAAAGTTATTTATTTAAGACTGCAGTAAAATAATCGTTTTCGCTTCATAAGTCATTGTAAGCTTAATTTTTTTTGCAGTTGGTTTCAGAGCCAAAATTATAATATATTCATGATCAAAATCTTTTATCATTAAAAAAAAACAATAAATCTAAGAAGCCTACAGTTTTTAAATTTCGATAATTTTTAGTTGGTATTGTAGAGTAAGGACATCTTTAAGTAGTGATCGGTCTGTAATGTCAATTCGTTATGTTTAAAATTCAGATAGTTTGGACAGTAAAGAAGATTAGAAACACAGTATGCATTAGAAACAAAATAGCAGTTTTTTGCGAGTCTTTTTTTACGATAAATAATACACCAAAAAGTTTAGATTCGAACTATAATAATTTCGAACCTTCAGATTTGAAATGAGTTTAAACAGTTCGAATATATCTTTAGTTCGAAAAGTTCGAACTATAGTTAATAAACTTTTTTTTGAAATTTGAATTGTCCGAATTATTCGATCATCTGTTTCCAAACGCAGTCTTTTTATTGTCCGCATATAAGTATTAATTCTAGATAATTCTTTATTTTTTTTAATTATCCCGTAACTATTTAAATGATTTTTTGAATATTTTCTTGAAAAAATTGATTTAAATATCAAGAATGTAATGAACATTATTGTAAAATTAAAATAGCCTAAATATTTTCGTATGATTAACCACATGTGTTACGTCAGCTCATTGAATGTTGACTTGTATCGCTTAGGCTGACTACGCATTGACTTGCATTACTTCGGCTGACCGCGCACCGACCTGCATTACCTCGACTGATCACGCACTGGCTTCTATTACTTCGGCTGATCGCACAGTGATTTGAACTACTGCTTATACTACCACTCAATCACTTATATTATTCCCGCTATTCCAATTGTATCATTTAATCTTTTCATGAACTTTTTTCTAGGAATAATTAGCATCTAATTCACGTTCTTACTAAAAGTTTTCAGTGTCGCTGATTATAAATCTGTAATCACAGTTTTGAAATTCAAAAAAACGGATCCAATATAGCGAACCAAAATTCAATAAAATTTAGCATTTTGATCCGCCGTATTTATTAAATCCGCCATTTTTAATTTTGAAATTTTCACTGCAGATTCCTCATCAGCAATTTCAAAAATTTATATTTATCAACTTCTACGTAATAGAAACAAAATTTAGTATTCTGGTTTACCACATTGAATCCGCTGTTTTGAAATTAAGTTTTTTAGCAATTGTTTTTTATATAGCACTTATGTTAATCTTCAAAATGAACCCAGAAAATCTCGTTATCCTAATTTTTATGGACGATACATGCGTTTTACCCCATTTTACGAATATTTGACGAGAGATCCAAATCAAGAGGTAAAACTCATAAGGATGTTGATTTTTTTGCGAATAGTTTTATCTTTCATCTTTAAAATGAGCAGGAAGAAATCGCTACATTTATTGTTGTGGAAGATATAATTTTTCAAAGTTTGGGACATATATGTCCCATCAGGCACGAAAGGGGGATTAATCTGATTAGCAATTTAATTAACGAGAAACGACATCTGGATAGTTGAAACTGTTACAACACGACAATGTTAAAAATCAACCTACAATCTCCATGTTTAGCTTCTAATAAGCTAAAAAAAAGTCGTTAGCGTTAAAATAACCGGCAAACTTTGTTTGTTTCGCGTAATACATTTCGCCTCGTGCGGTTTCATAGTGGCGTTTGTTGTGCCATTGGTGTGTCATTAACGCGTTTGATCAAAGCGTAACTGTTCGACACCCGCCATTATTGCATACCCTTTGGCGAAGTGTTTAACATTGTTGCAGAATTATTAGTAACTTTGAAGGGAGATCATGACGTAATCGCCTCGATAATGTTACAATTAAGTAACTTAATAATGAAGTTAATTCAAATAATTAAAATGGAAATGGAAATTGTTGCGAGAGACAATAATGGAAACACTTGTTGCTTCGTCAAATTCTTCCTATTGACTGGACCGGCGTTATTCGTTTTTTTTTTTAATTCTTTCGATGATAACAACAAAATTCGTGTCGTACATCTAAAATGCGTGATTTTTCAACCCGATATAATTCCTAATCATCACTAACTTGCTCGCCAATTTTAGATTTAGAAGCTCTGGTAATCGAGTTTTATCATATTCGTGCGAATTATCTTGCGAAAACTTCCGGCGGTGAAAGCTTTGCACATCCAGTTTCCGTTCATCCCTAAAGGACCGAATTAAAGAAGACCGATAATCCACTTTGTCGTACGTACGATCGACTTAATACTTCCGGACCATTTAACGGAGTAATCGCCAATATGCCTTTCGTTCTCGTTCGAGTGCTCTCGCGTAGAAGGAACTGGAGTTCAGAATTATCTTTAAATGTGCATCACCAGCTGTTTTATCCACCGGCAAATAATGTCACGAACAATCTTTTCCTACTTGAGAGAATTCCAATTGAGCGCTAAGTAAACAAATGTGAAAGTTCATTAATTTGTATTCACGATAATTGCATTAAAATTCACATATCTCGATTTTATGGAAATTTTAAATATCATTCCGAATTTTTATGTGTTACTAAAATTCATTTCGCGACCTCGCCGGATAATCGAGTATCTATCGTATCGCTAATTAATGTATCAGCAATATCGCCGCTACTATATATGAATGTTAAAAATATTGCAGTTATTCAGCATCGTGTAAACAAATGCTACAATAACGTAATATATTTTATGGATCCGATCAAGTGGCATTAATTGAAAATAAATATCCTTATGTATGTATAAACATCTCTACGAGATACACATTGTACGGTCATGTATCATAGGCGTGTCATTTCCAGGATTCGCATGTGTGGATAGCAGCCCGTATTACGTAATTCAAACCTCACAAACAGGTCACGTGAGTTACAGTTCCGTGAGTATCGGGTCGGCGTAACCAAACAGCCCGTGCTAATTACAAGGCAAATGCGTGCATAATTAAACTCGCGACATAAGCACTGAGCACGTTCGTTAATGTATTTATGGGCGTTAAGATGGCTTCGACGTGGATATCGTGCACGCATTTATGTGCGATCGTATTGCTGAATGTTGGGTTAGTTGATCGTAAATGCTTTACACTTCAAGTAAGACCTTCGCAATGTAATATAAAATCGACTGTCTTATATGGTTACGATTAAATTCGTATTCAGCAATTATTAGAGGAGAAGATGGTATTGGCGGGCATCCATTTACAATAACTCCATTTCGTACAATAACTCTGTTAACAATCAATGTTTTAAATTAAAAAGTCAACGATTACATTTGTCAGTGAGTTGTTCAAGCGATTCTAGACTCTCAGAGTTCTGAAGTATTTATTACTTAGGATGTTATTTAAAAAAATATAACACTGCATAATGGATTGAAGAGAAACACTGGCGATAATGTGTTCCGTTCCACAAATGTAGATTTAAAAAATTGATTTTGTTCAAAGCACAGTGCGTTCTGTTACAAAATTATATAATATTTATTCAAAATGAAAGGAAAATATTGCAAAATGTATGCAAATATATGTACGTACACATTGCCTCTTCCACATAATGTATAGCCTGCAGTACTAAAAATTTATAATGTAAACTATAAATAGAGCAGTAGAACTACAAATAACTTATCGAATAAATACTTCAATATGAAAACTTCGAAAGAGAGGTCGTATTAGGTCTATTAAGGCACACGCTTAAGAAGCTACATTAACAAAATTATGCTATTGTTTAATTTTGCATAATTCGAAATGTGTACAGCCAAATAAAATGTAAAATAAAAAAAATTTTAATTTACATATATTCGTGTGATAACATGCCCAAGTTTAAAAAAGAATGGAGAAATACGTGTAATTAAATGCTAAAATGTACATTGAAAAAGTTTTGAAAAGCTCAAAGGTAAAAATGTTTTATGACAAATGTCGATTGTTGTGTATTGGCATATTAGCATTACTGCATAACGGGCTACTAGACAAATGATTACATAAGTAATCATTAAGATTCGTCATCTAATAACGGAGATATTATGGCCATTATATGTATAAACATAATACCATCTTCTCCTTTATTAATAACACTTGAAGAGATGCATTTTAAACCTCATTTCAAGATTCCTCAGAATTTTCAGTTTAAGAATCTCAGAATCTTTACATTACCATGCGTAATCGATGTGTACTACAAAAGAGTATTTAGAATTCTTTAATATTGTAAATGCATCTTAATGACACAATTTTATTTAAAGAGAAATGAAAGAGAAAGAGAGCGTGTTACAGGATTAAGGTTTAGGAAGCGAACGTCAATTCCCAGTTCTCCCTCTCCCTCCCTCCCTCCCTCCCTCTCTCTCTCTCTCTCTCTCTCTCTCTCTCTCCCATATTTGGTATTATCGCTATCAGCGTGTCCGCAACTATCCGCAGTGCGTGTGACGCGTCCGCACGGTGAAAGCAGTCGACTATAATCAGGCGGTTTGTAACGAGATGCGCGTGCACGGAAGCGAAACGCTCATAATCATCCGGATCGAAACGAGGTAAGCGTACCGTTAACTCGCTGCCCGTTCGTCGATTCAGATCGGAGCTTGTCGACTACGACAAACGACGAACACATAATTCCATCGGAATGAACATCGGGGACATTGCAATCCTGGAGGAAGACGTCGAGTCGAATCGAGGCAATAATCTCTGCCGCGATGAGCGATTTTAAAGCGCTTATTAGGATAACATACATGTAGTTATAAACGATTACGAACGGAAATTTATGGGCGATTGAGCAATAGATGTAGTACTGTACTAAAAAAGTTAATAACGTGTCCGAGAGTGCCTCTCAATAAGTCGAATTAATTTTATGATGACGAAATTAGCTTGAAACAGTAATTTAAAATGGCATTTCTTATTTCTTGTGTCCTTCACTTTTTTGTTTAATATTCAGCTTATTATTGTATTTACATGACGCACAGAACAGGATTTTCAAATATCTCTAGCCAATATTTTGATTCGTGTTTAAAATGAAAATTTATGATATTTTAAAAGTATAATCATTGCAAATATTTGTTTATATTAATTTTATATGACAATTTTAATATCAATATATAATAGTTTAATTATTGATTAATTAAAACAATAACAGTATACACGTATAAATAATCAACAAAAAAGAATAATCGAACGTAGAATTATCATCAAAAATATTGTTGTCATAAATTATGAAAAAAATACGAGCGCGGAGCAATGTAATAAAAATTTTTATTCAATAATGTTGATTTTCACATAAAATCCACAAGTTTTCACATAAAATCGGAACTTTTCTAAATTGCAAATTAAGCTACATTAAAAAAAAACCTTTAGATACAAGTTTAAAAAACTTTTGAAAAATATCCAGAAGTATAGCAAATATTAATAGTAAGAATGTGATTAAAAAAAAGATCCATTATAAATAAGCTCAACATATAATGAGTACCGTAAAAAAGTTTTTATTTACTTTTTAGTGTTCTATGTTATTTATAAAACCAGTATAAGTTGTAACAATACTTAAACAAATTAAAACATACTAAAATTATACGCGTATAATATGCTTTTCGATAATATTCCGAGAAAAATATTAATGTTTTGTGTTTATATCATTTGTCTAGATTACACTATAGATTAAACTATGGATGAATAGATAAATAGATTATTATTTGATTATTGTTTGAGATACTATATTTAATAATTTTTCAATTTAGATAGCTAAAGTCAATCAATACATATATTTACAATTTTTGATCAAATTATTACTGATTACTGTGATAAATGTCATCACATACTCCGATAGTCGAATTGGTACCGTCACGGGATAAAAAAAGTTCCAGGTTTGAATCTTGGCTAGGTGATATTTTTGTGATAAATTCTTTATACAGTTTTTTAAATGCTTGCAGCATCATTATTAAATTTGATGATCAAATTAATTTGATATTTCTAGCTTCAGATTACATTTTAAATCTGATAATTATATCAGTACACAGTTTATAAAAAATGTATTTGATAATCGATATGAAAATATTTAAGTACCAAGATCCGCTTCGATCGAGAAATGGCACTTTCTCTTATTTGATAAATATATTTTATTCCAATAAATAAATTATTTAAACATATTTAAACAATTAAATTATTTATTTTTAGAAGCATGACTTACCACATTTGACGTCAACGTTTGTCGTAATATTTTTTCTATTTATATAAAAATATTACAATGTAGAATATTTGCTAGAAAACGTTAACATCAAATGTGGTCAACAACATGTTTCAAAAATAAAGCAATATCATTCAAAGCATTCATTTTTAGTAAAATAAATTTTAATAAAAATTTTTTTAGAAATAAACAGACCATTACTTCTCCGATGTTAACACTCGGAAAGATTGAAGATAATCTGAGATGCTCGTTTCGATAAACGCTAAATCTGAGCATGACGTGCCTATATGTTACTATCTACTAGCTGAACTGAAAGGTGGAAGCTTACTTCGAATCAAAAAGCGAGACACAATTACAATAATAATTCCAAGCAACAAATTAATTGTAAAATGTAATACTCTTATTTCAATTAATATTTCGATCAATGTTTCACTGGAAAAAAATTTGTCGAAAACTTAAAATATTTAGTCCGACATGTTCTACTAAATATTGAGTTGGTTTAGTTAATTTTTTATTTAAAAATGTTAATGGTTGACATGAATGAACTATACCTTTTTTGTGCAACTAAATAATTATTGAATCAATCCAATGTTTATACTTGAACGTATCAGACTAAATATTTTAGTTCTACAAATTTTTTTTCTCAGTATCATTTTTATGTTTTATTTCATTATTTTATTTAATTTAGAGTAATCAAAGAAAATGTTGTTTCAAACAATTGTTCTTCTTGTCAAACAATATAGTTTAAAATGCAACAAAACTAAAAAAATTTGTTTTCAACAAAATGTTTTCTCTAAAGATCTATTGTTTCTCTGTAAACGTAAGTGAAACAAATAAAAATCCTAAATGTAAAGAAACGTTTTTCTCTGTGTTTTGATAAAAATGTTGAGTAAATACTCTCAAATATTTAATGAAATTTCTCTGCTAGCTATCAAGTAAATATCAAGTAGTATAAGTCGACAATAAGGAATTTAATTTTTCAAACGAAAGGGAGAGACTTTATTTAAATAATTTCGACATTATTGCAATTAATGAAGGTCCAACATTTATTCGTTAACTTTCTGTGAGATCTTAGTCTTTTTATCTTTTAGTTTTCGAGTTTCTACAATGTTTTTTTAATTTATCAACCGTTAAAAACCGCTCAGAAATCGGTAAAAGGATCTGCTTTTACGATCGTGTCTTAAGAAAATCGGCAAGCTTGACCGACCACGCGAAACAATTCTACTGGTACCGGAAATAAGATCATGCTCGTCTAGAATACAAATACGAGCCGCCGAGCGCACTTTATTGCTACACAACGACCGATGTTTTCCTCCGTGCTTTTCTAGCAAGCAGCCCATCCTTTTTCACGCCGTAAAACATGTCAATGATACATAACTTTCCCGGTCTCGTAACGCGAGGTAATACGATTTTACAACTTGCGATTCGCGAGAGATGCGAAAGAGGGTGACGGAAAGGGTTTGAAAAGACGGAAAGAAGGGCCAACGGGATTGAAGGATGTGAACAAAGAGACACGAAGAAGCAAAGATCGCGATATACGATTTCCATGAGTTACATCAATAAGTGAGGTGATTGATACTTGAAATGAGCAAGCACTCAAAATTCTTAAATCATAACAGTATAATAATATCGATAAGAGCTAAGAGTAGCCGCCGAGTGCATAAGAAATGTTTTATTGTCTACAACAGGAACAAGAGTAATAAATGTGTCGACACTATGTTGGAGCCTCTTCACAACCTTCCGCGTAAAGCTCTCTCATGAAATCCTCCTCGAGAAATCTTGGTACATCCCTGTTAAAAAAATCGATAGAAAACGAAATGTCTAATCGTTTTTTTAATCATATGAATCGAGAATTAACAGCGTGAATACATAATTGATTACGATAATTTTAATCATTTATTCACGATAATTTCCATGAAAAAATGTTAAAGAACAATAAATTAATATAAGAATCCTATCGTCTTCCAACAATTCAATCCGTTTTCATCGGATAATAACAGAAAACGATTAATATTTCTTTCGAAATGTGAAAAGTAAAACGATAAGATTTTTGATAAATCGTATCGGTTCCTATGTGGAACTTTCTGATCCTGTGAAACATGAATAGAGTTGGAATATTTATTATTTTCACGTTGTAGATAATAAAAACCTTTTCATACGATTTTTATCCTATTGACTCTCATTATTATAATTTTATGATTTACTTCCTTCAAAATCTTAACTTATTCATGTTGAACAAAATTCTTGATTCGACCATCATCGAGAATTTTTTAGCATTATTCTGCAATTCCAGTTGATATTATCGTGGACAAAAATATTTTTTCTTTCAATGAGTTTTGCGACGTGTGAAAATTGCGAGGATGTTTCTTGCGCATTCTAAAATCCACCTAAAAAAAAAGTTATATTGCAGCTGTTCTGGTCACGACAGTAAATACCGAGTAATTAGAGCGGAAATTAACGTGTGCAATGCGTTCCTCGTAAATTACCTCACCGGTGCCGTACAACTCGGCTACAGTGCATCCCTAAATGTGCTTTTTTCCCCCGGAACAATAGAAGCTTATTCCACTTATCTATCCTTCTTATACTTATCTTTACTTATATTCTATCCTCCTGAGTCTGAGATAAACAACGGGAGGGAGCTCGAAACGGGGGAGGCGGACGGAAAGAGACGAGCGATCGAAGATCGTAAGACGATTATCCGTGAGGAATATTGGTAACCGCGTCGGCGACTCTGATCCCAACGGTGGTTGAAAGAAACGAGTCTGGTGGCGCAAGCCGCCGCTCGGGGAACCCGCTAACGTATCGCGGCGGCACCGAGCGATTTAGAGAGAGAAACGAGCGAGCGCAGGCTAGGTTAAAAATGTTTCCACAGCGGTGAAAAGCAGTTCGTTTTCAGGAGCTGTTGGCTTGGGTAGAAAGCGCTTTCTACGTGCGTGCGTATCTGTATGTGTGTGTGTGTGTGTGTACGTGATCGTGTATGCGTGCGCGTGCACGAATATGGGATACTAGGAGACGTTCGAAATCGCGGATCTGTTGGAGACTTTTGCGTATATAGGGTGTTCCATGAAAACTCGATTTCACGTTTACTTTAAAGTTATTTGGTTTAATCCTTACGATACCATGCTCAAAACGGTGCCTCCCTATCATCCTGGGTATCTAAAATCTATTTATTTTTTCACCTATTTAAAATGATTCCAAAAATCTCTAAAAGTTCACGAACATTCTTTCAGTTTTCTAGAACAAATGTTGAAACTTCACTTTAGAAAATAAAATGTAGTAGGGGAGAGGGGGGTAACATGACGACCTTAAGGTTTGTCGATTTTTGCTAATTTCTGTGATAATGTAAAAATAACAATCTATTTCTTTTTAGATTCACTAAAACCTTGTTTATCATCAGTAAAAATTAGAAGTTGTTAAATAAACTTAGAATTTTTTTTATTTAAATTTTTTAAGGACATGTCAATTTCGTCATCTTGCCCCCATATGAGGGTAAGATGATTTTTAATAACGAGTAAGGTGAAAAACAGTCAAATAAAGTTAAAAATGGTACTCTTATGAATAAAAAAGATTTATTATAATATAATAATCTTATACTATTTTGATATTACAACGTAGTTAAAGAAAACCGTAAATAAAACGAAAAATATTTATGTAATCTGCAAAAATAAAATTATTAAAATTGTGATATACATTACGGTACATATTGCGATTAAAATTGCGTTATATATAGTCAGAAGTCAGAATGCTGTTAAGATCGAAAAAACTAATGCACAAATGCACCTTGCTCATACACGACGTTCGTCATCTTATCCACAGTCGCCGTATTTATTTGTTTATCAAATATAAATATTGCAACATGAAAATAGAAGAATACGACGAATACGGTATACGTATTTAGCTATATAATATTGTGATTTTCTAGAGAAAATAAAAAATATTTATTATAATTATGTCATTCCTTATGAACAAATACTAACAAGTTACGGATAGAGGCTTCCAAAACACATCTCTTATTATATTATCTACTCTTATGGACAGATTGAAATCAAACTATCACAGATTATTTATTATCATCTAAAGTTTCTGATAAATTAAGCACTGGCTCATCATTTGTTATTAACTTGGAAAAATTAACAATTCGTCATCTTACCCCCCTTTCCCCTACATGATTTAATAATCTATCGAACTTACGAGAAACTTGTATGAACAAGAATCGGTCGGACACAAAATACCCAGGAGAGTAGGGAAAGGGTTAAGATTGAGTAAGAGGATTAGGTAAGAGCTTATGGCTTGGTCGCGTTTGTCATCGATGCTTTTTTGCTGATTGACTTAATCACTCTGGGATGAGCGTTTTTCGGCGGGGTGGTTGCAGTTTCAATGAAACTAATAAAGCGTATTAATTAAATAGAATTTTATTGCTTAGACGATTCACGATTTATTTCACAGTTTAAGATAAAATTCTATTTATAACTTAATACGTATACATATATACAAATCTAAAATGTTTCCAAGATAATGAATAGTCAAGAGTTATGTAGACCACCCTGTTTATCAAATTACAAACATGTTAAATTATATAGCGTATAAAATTATAAATAGAATTTTATCCTGAAGTCTGACGCGCAATTTATAAATCACATAAAGGCAGGTTTAGATACGTAGAATATTGCAATTCCAATAGCAATTTCGGAATTTAATGAAGTTTTGCGACCAATCATTCGCTTGAATTTGTTATTTATTTTTATTTATATACAGTGACTTGTACTTTTATATTTGATACGATATTCTATGACATAAATGCATCATAAAATGAAAGTTTTTATATTTATATTTTATATGATTTCAATAACGAAAAGAATCAAAAGTGGAAATGCAATATTGGAGAAAAAAATAAATCCTGAGATTTACTTTCGTCGGTTCGTAAGATATGAATTATAAACCGAGCTCTATATTTCATGAGATATATTAAAAAACATTAAAAATTATTAAATGAAAACGTGTGTAGCCACACAGGCGCAAACAAAATCTTTTGAATTTTATTAATTAGCGTTTTCTCACGGTTTTTATTCGCGTAGCACAATGCGTCGTCGTTAAAACGAGATGTACCGCCATTAGGACGATTGCAAAGATGGATTATATCTGGTAATAACGGGACACCGTATATAGACGCGCGCAGTTGCGGAAGGATGCAGGATCCCAGTGCGAAGCGTAAAATCTCCCAGCGTTGCATTTTTACGCTGCCGCTATGATTTCCTGTACGAAGACTGCAGCCATTTATGGCTGGTCTTTCCTCTTCCGTTGAAAATTGTGTTAACCCATTGGATAGTCTCACATGGGCAACTCTTGTTTAAATTAGCGCTTTTCATTTTTCGAACTGCACATTTATCACGATGTATAATGAAACTTATCTAAACATTAAAAGACCGCCTTTCCTTCTTGTTACGAATAAAAAAAAAAATATGCGCGCTTTCTTAAGGATGTACGAGTGGTATCTCAAAAACGTTACCAAGAACGTAAAAATTTTACAGATTGTTGTATTATTATGTTTGTGTGACTGTACAAAATTTGAATACAATTTTCTATTAGAAAAATATAATAATAATCAAAAGCGGCAAATACGAGTCGGGCGCGGTAAACAGTGCGCAAGAGGTAATATTCAAATAATTGTGTGATCACATAGATTCACAAAAATGAGTTTAATTACAATTTCTTATTAGATTAAAAAGTTATTTAATTTTTTATTTATTCTTGATCTTATAAATAACTTTTAAATGATTAAGTAAATCTGCATCAATTTTTGCACAAATATTTATTAAAGTTTTGTTAGTATATGTAAAAATTTTGATCTAATTCGCAATGCTCCTTCCTCATCAAATTTACAAAAATTGCGATTTTTTGCAAATTTGATAAGAAAGAAACATTGAAAATTAAACCAAAATTTTTATATATACTAACAAAATTCTAATAAATATTTGTCCAAAAATTGATTTAGATCTACTAACTGGTTTAAAAGTTATGTCTTTAAAACATAGTCATTTTCGTTGCAAAAATTATTATAAATCATCAATTTTTCGTTATTTTCTTCGAAAAAATACAAATTTTTATTTTATAATAACTTTTGTAGCGAAAATGAACATATTTAACTTTTAGCTCGGACTGTATAGCCAGAACATCCTTAATTCTTCATGAAATAAGATTGTTGGTAATTATACTTGTTTCACGATGTTTTATGATCTTTTTCAAAAGTTTCTTTTAATTTTTTAGATTCGCTTTTTTTTATACGTTTTTCGTCATTATAATTCATCTTTCCTTAAATTATTACGTTATAATCAGAAAAAAGCAAAAATGTTGATTACGATCATTCTTCTGCTTTTAATCTTGAACCAAGCGCAAAATTTAGAATCAACGTCAAATTTTTAGCAGAACGTTCCATGTATGTAGAAATCTCTAAAAAAAGATCCGCGATTATTAAAGCAAAATTTTTAGCTGCGATATCTACGCATATATACTCAAGAAACGCATTGTTAAACTTGTTACCTCGTACCTAATCTATGTCAATGCTACGAGAGTTGGAATATTCGGCTCTTAACGAGCTGCTCTCCCATTACTGCTGTTCATGCGGCAACATTTGCACGAATTTTCCGCGATTACTTCCTCTCTGCCGCATACCGATCTTCCTGCCTTCTGCGAGAGCACGTTGCGCAACTCGAAAATGAATGGTACTTTATTTCAAGCGTGACGGGGCCGGCGTCAAAAATCTCTACCGATTACGTCGCTTCTATTGTAAAACGATACAAAGGAAGAGTAGACGAAATAAGAAGGCGCACGCAACTCGAGCGAAGGCAGGAACAAAGACGGCGACGGACGGACGGTCGCGTGTCTGTTAAAAAAAAAACACTTGACCCTACCCTTTCTGTTTGTTAGTGTCGCCCTTTTCACCCTCGTCCCCTTTTTTTCGCGCACACAACACAAGCACGAGCTTTCTCTCGCGAGTCTTTCGACTCCATTGCGCGATATGCAACACTCGTATGCGGAATGATAGAAATCAGCGAAATGAAAATGCGGGGCAGGCGGGCATAGCTCGCTCTTGACGCGACAGAAAGGATTGTTACTTCTGATGAGATACGTTATATGACGTTCTATACAATTTTCTTACGGATACTAGCAGCACAAAGCCAGTAATGAAAAAAGAACTCCGTCTTTCATAATTAGGCATTTACATGTACATGTATAAATAATCTACATTACGCATATATAATATAAACTATATTCTACGTGTCATCTACGTATTTTATAGATTATAAAAGATTCATCAGATTTCAGCGAAAATAGTTAAAATCATATTCCGTTTTTTGTTATTTTTATTTTTATATTAGAGGAACGGAAGGGATAGTGAAATACCATTTTGCTTTTTTTTTTCAATAATTCAATAAATATTAGCGCAACACAATTCTCATATCAACATCAATTTGTTAGTTATAAAGTTCTACCAATTATTCTATAGATAAAAGTTCATCGGGTATATAAAACGAATGTAATTTACAATTTACTGAAGATAGGAAAAGGAGTAGGTTTGTGAGATAGCAGGAAGGTTGTGGAACACCTTCTACACTAATAATTAAATGTCATAAACGACACTTAATTAATTTTAAAAAATCACAAATTAATAATCTTTTGTAGATCTTACACACTAATAAGTGCCACAAAATAAGATTTCATAAACATTTTATAAAACATATTTTATTCGAAAAAAAATTCTTTTTTAATAATTTTTTGGCTTAAAAAATAACTTTTTAAGATATAATATCTTTGCTGTTACTAAGCATTCTGCAATGTCCACTATGATGTTGTAAAGTCGCAAGAGCGGTCTTACGCTCGTAATGCAAATGGCTCATGACCATCTCATGACCCCTCTCACTACATAACATAACTTTATATGCCGAATTTATATACCCATTATAGCACACATTAAATTCAATTACATTATTTGAAAGCCACATTCAAGGCCTTCAAGTAGACTAAAGTTAAAAAATTAATATCTGATATACACGTCTCAATATTACTATACA
This sequence comes from Solenopsis fugax, assembly GCA_003595255.1. NCBI lineage: Eukaryota > Metazoa > Arthropoda > Insecta > Hymenoptera > Formicidae > Solenopsis > Solenopsis fugax. Next base: position 12,079 of record QKQZ01011174.1, on the reverse strand, counting down.
TAGAGAGTATCTGTAGTGAGATACACCTGTAAAAATTGCTACTGCAAAACTGAAATTCAGTTTTTATAAAAACGCAGTGAACATTAATGACCAGTAGCCATCCTACAATGTCGAAATAAATTGTAATAAAATAATTAACAGTTACTCTTAGAATTCAATGTGAATTATACGAGATATCATGGTATTTCATTACTCCACAAATACGACCCCCGTTTTTCCTCTATATATTTTCATTTTATGAATACTAAAGTCAGACATATTAGTTTTATAATTTAATTATTTTTTCTATATTATGTTATTTAATTTATAATAATTTACATTATATATCTACGTAAAAAACATTCACGTAAATATAATGTAAATAATTCATGTAGACGTAATGTATGGTGCAATCCTCATTTCATTTGCTTCAGAGCCATATGCCGATAAGATAGATTTTCGAGAGCTTTTATTATTAATCTGTTATTAATGGATATACGCGCTGCGATTTAAAATATTACTTATTTGCTTGTAAGTTATTCACCTTGTGTAACTTTTAGTGTTTCCATCTTTTTCAAGAAAAGAAGATAGATATTTATTTCCAATGTCTTAACACATCATAAAACAGAAAATAATTAAATGTGGAAAAGTATTATAAAATAAGTGCTCCATAATTTAATTAATATAAAAGATTCCAGAATTTTTCGAACGCCAGAGTGTGCAACTGCAAGATAAAAGGATAAGCTGTATTATCAATTCAATTCATTAGTATTCGTCCGTAATGTGAAAAACGATTCAATTTCCATTATATCTTCTCTTTATTGTTATTGATAATCCTGAGATATTTGTTTGCGTCAGACGTTCAATAATCTCGTCAATAACAAGATACCGCTGACAAATATTGACACAAAGCTTCTTTAGCATTCCTTCCTATTTCTCTCGCTCCCGGCAACTGACTCATCCTTCTTACTTCTTATATACAAGAGAAGTTTATCATTTGATATAGCTACCACTATTCTATTGGAAGAAAGAAACCCCCTTCTGCCGCACCCTCTCGCAAGAAGTTCTACAGGGCCGCTCATTTCGTTTCGCGAGCGAGATCGTTCTTCATCGATCGTCCAATGAGCGTTGCGCACTTGACCATTTTGTTTGACCGCAAATTCGATTCTTCAGAATACAATTTCAGTCGGTTTCCGGTAATCGCATTACGTTCAGCTGCCTGCCGGATGCGCGATCTCGACCTCGCCCTGTAGCCTGCATTTCTAATTGAATTTTGTTTTTCGCTTACTTCGGCGTCTTCATCCGGTATTGATCCGGCGTCGCGACCGCATCGACGGAACTTTCATTCTAAAAAAAAAAAAAAAAAGAAAGAAAAGAGACTACTACAGCTAATCTGAATTTAGCACCTGTCTTGCATGAATCTTGCGTAAATAATTTATGTGAAAAACACCTGGTGTCACGTGTTACTTGAAATTTATGCTTGCCTAGAATTCTGTGTGAATTCGGAACGTGCACGCAGTTATAAATCTCGTCGAACTTCCCCTCTACACCCTATTGCAGCATAAAAAAGCGTTCTATTTTCAAATATGAAATAATTGTTTTACAAGATAGTGTTTAAAATTTCAGGTCGAGAATCCGATTCGGATTAGAGTGAAACACTCTCTCATTGCCCATCACAAACCTAGTGCTTTATCGAACCGTGTATATATTATATAATATCATGTATATATATATATATATATATATATATGTCCGTAATATTCGAGCTGTATTCGAGCAAAAAGAAAGGATCGCAAGAGTCAATATGTGTTTTATTGCACTGTCAATTTGTTATGCTTTAATTATTTTACGATGCACAATCGCAATCGGGCAGAAAGCATTCCGGAATAGAAATAATTTGCAGCGAGCGTGGCGGTAACGAGACTTTATTGAAACGTAGAACAGACTCTCTTTCCCACATACGTTTCACTCATCATCGAAAAAAAAAAATCCCACTCCATCGTGTTCCGACTTTAGGTCGACGGAAGAACGCGCTTTAATTGGGGGGACTCGTTGAAAGCGACGTGGAACAATACCTCATTGCTATCTATTACCCTTTGTCGCGCCATTGTACGTTACCTATCATCAAGCTCGCGGTCTGAAATATTCGCGTCAGGGTTGCACTACAACTGGCAAAAATGCATCGTCACGCTTTGCATCAGCTGGTTTTTAATATCTTAACGCAGCTATATTTTTTAAAAATCACATTTATTTTCATCTCTCCTATCAAAGAATTATTAAAAATATTTATTTAAAAAGTTAGAGAGAGAAAAAAGATATTTGTATTACCTAGATGTAATATTGATCTGCATTATTGTAAAATTTAGGTGGTTGTTTGCTAATTAAACCATCGATATTATTTAAAAATAAGCACAATCTAATAGTCGTCTTTAATACTTGTTATGATACACGATTTCCACGATATTTTATGTATTCTATTTTCAATTATCCCGGTGTTCCCTTTCGGGATTCAATCAGCCTTCGTGATGCGGAGTCACGAAGAGGTCGCGATCGTAATTTTGGTCGAGACAAGATCGTGAGAATCCCTTAGGTTGGATCTAATCCGAGCAGGAGGAAGATTAATGGAGGTGACGTTACTTGTAGTTCGCGTTTGCCCGTTTGTTCCTTCGAAAACTAAATGTCGACCTCAAGATAGAAACAAGAATAAGGCGGAAGAGAGAAACTTGAGAACATTGATGGACTCTTTATTGCTTATATTAATGCTGAGATCCTAAAATGTATATTGGTCCAAGCAATCATGCCTTTTTACCTAGCAAATAGCGCAAAAGCAAAGGCACTTGAAAATTATCGAATTATCAATTTGCATTAAAACAAAATTAATTGTTTCTTACATTTTGAGTCATAAAATAATTTCTGAATATGTCTAACAATGAGTGTTAAAAAAAAAAGATATTGAATATTAATTCTTGCGTGATTCAGAGTCTGCAATGTATTCGCGATGATGTGAATAAAAGTTTCTTAATTATTATTAAATACTTTTTAATTTATGAGCATTTCTAATATTCTTCTCTGATATATAAGCTAAAAAGATATATCATTATTAATTTCTAAGTATAAAATAATAATACACCAAAATATGACACAAAACGTTAAAATTATAAAATGTCAATAAAAACGATAAAAAGTCTAGACGAACAATCAAGACGTCAACGAAAACCAATAGAACGACCATTGTTGTTATTTTTCAATTATTAAATGTTAACGAAACACGAGCTAAAGCAATACTTTGGGTTTATCTTATTTTTCGAAATATTTTTCTTCCAGCTTCGATATCGACATATTTCAATATATTGATATCAAATCTATCTGTAGCCTTGATTTGAAATAAAATAAAAGGATAAATTATTGAAAGAGATGTAAGAGATAATCACTTCAAATAGCATCAAAATTTTTGAAGAGCCCTACTGTAAAGCGCTCTCGTGTTTTTTTACCTTTATGTATTTTTTTTCATATATAGGAAGTATAATCCAAACTGATACAAAACAATTTTTTAATTTTTTTAAAAATAGGTGGACCCTTTGATCGTTCAGTTTTAAAAATCAAAATTGCAAAAAAAAAGACTTTTTTGAAACTTTTTAATTAAAAATCACACATAAAAAGAAAAACAAAATCAACAAAATATAAGCGTTCATGAAACAGGATAAAAGAAATGATTCGATCTCTACGTTGATCTAGTGAAAAGTAGGAACGAGGAATATAAAAATAAGCAATACTGTCATATGATTTCATAACTGCACATTCTTAAAATAAATTCATGAAAAAGATGTTAATAAATCAATTTTTTTTAATTAAAATAAAATAGTAATAAAATAGTGAACTAGTTGAGATATCTTGTGACTATAAATTACTAAGAAACTTTATTGCATTACATATAGTAAATACGCTTTACAAGAAACATTCCGACAGAATGTAAAGCGCATAGTGAGGCACTTTCGTTGTCAGTGAAATATCGACGTTGAATTTTACGAAGACGTACTACGGGACGTATGAGCGAATTTGTCACGCGCCGTTTCGCACGGAACTTCATTTTATGTCCCGAAAAATGTCCCCCGTCGCGAGCAGATAGGGCCGTCCTCTTTGATTACGTGGTTTACGTTCCGAATGTAATTAAGGTAACGAGTATCGCGCGGGATAGCGCAAGGCGGGAGCGTGTTTCGTTCGTCTCGGCCGGTTTTTGTTCACGCTCGAATGTCGCCTCTTTAACGCGGTAAAGGTCTCCAGGAAGACAGGAGCGCCGGAAGAAGAAAGATAGACGAAGAGCAGAGGAGGAAAAGAGAATCGAAGTTCCCGACAGCACTCTGTGGGACCCTCGGGGCCGCGCTTAATTGGATCGAATCGAGTCGAGGCAACGACGAGGAAGAGTCACCGCCCGTACGCTCGTTTCGCGTCTTAAATTTCAATTATTTCGAGCTCCGATCAGAGACCCTTGGGTCAAAACGTCGGTCTATTTGTCGTTGATAAAACAACGTGGACGCTTTCCGCGACTGGACTGAGATTAATTGGAAAAACCTAAGCGTTCGAGCGCTGGCAAAAATAACCGAGCGACGCTCGATCTCTTGGAAGAGAGCGTATTCTTGAAAAGCATCTTCAATTTACTCTAATTCTATCTAGCTATTTTTGGATGCGAACGATAAAATCTCAAATGTATAAATGAAATAAGACTGAAATAAGATAAATGAAATAAGAATAAGATAAACGAAATAAGTTTTCAAATAGTAGAAAAGTTAATATCTGTACAGGTAAGAAAATATGTAATAAAAGAGACAGCATAATAATGCGGCATTCACTTTAATGTACCGTCGCTGTTTTCTTGTGCTCGATATTGTTTTTGCATACAAAAACTAAAGTAGAAGTACATCATATTGTTTGAAACTTATGCTCGACAACTCAATTAGATCATTTCCTATTATAAATTAGTAGAAATTATTTAAATTAAAAAAAACTCCGAGGGAAGAAAAAATATTGGATCTAGATTAACTCACAGAATAATCTGCAATTCGCTTCATAAATAATAAAAAGGAGAAAGTGCGAGATACAAAGAGCGATTAATTCCTTAGTCATAATCTACATTATTATATGTGCTGTAATTTCGTGAAATGAGACTTCGGCGCTGTTTGTAATTTCGTAAATATTTTATATTGTTCTCGGACTAGAGATGTGTGCATTCGCCCATAATCGCGGCTCGTAAAGTGCTTTATAGCTGGTCGCGCATCGCCGGTATTCATCGCAAACACTCATAAAAAACAGCATTAATTAATAACTTATCTATATGATTCTTGTACGCATGTTCTCTAAGGAATATCGCGAAAGGAAAAGAGAGAGAGAGAGAGAGAGAGGACAGAGAGAAAGAAAGAGAGACAGAAATGCATGCGATTACTCTCTAGGGTAATTTTGAACCTAGCGATAGAGGCATTATTATTTTTTGATTGCCGGCAATTAATGAAGAACAACCATCTTAGGTGACCGTATCATCGTATCCTATCGTTTCTTATCACGAAAAAGACGGTTTACGAGCGCTTTACGGCGCGGTTTTAAGCCGCGCGCATAAAACACCTCTAAATGGAGAGTAACAAAGCTCTCACTTTATACGCTCGCGGTAAAATGAGATTGATACAGTATTCTCTTGTGCGTTGTTCAGGGCATAAAGAATCTATGAGACATTACTTATCCGTAATATTAATAGATCCATTATTCGGATAAAGGATGTTCAGATAAAGATCAGGTTAAAATAAAAAGCGATTTCGACGTTCACCGATATGGTGCGCAGCGACGAACTTGTTATTACGTAAGTGCAAAAGTCTTGTCCCTTTTTGAAGAGATGATGTTACTCTTGTTACAGCATGCTCGCACTGGCAGACACTGTATAGTGAATTATATATTGTTGGAAAAGTGACGTAAGAGATGTCTATAAGAAAAGGTTGATGACATTTGAATTATTTACAGTGCTATTTTGTGTTAGCGAAAATTAATCTAAAACAAAAAAGAATATTTGCATGCGATTATAATGTATGAGTTCTGGAAAAGAATAAAAATAGTAGATGCTGTAAAAAAATAATTGAAAATTTATCAAATTTATCACAAACGTTTTTTATATCATCTATTATTTTTGTTTCTTCCCAAAACTCGTACATTACAATCACGTATGTGATTTGTTAGACTCATTTCCGTTGACACAAAATAGTGTTCTAAATAATTCAAAAGCTCAACTTTTTGTTATAGATTGATCTTGACACCATTCCGATACAATTTGTCGAAATATCTGCCAGTATTGATATACTGTAACAAGAGCAATGCCAAAAAAAGGACTTTGTTAGACTCATTTCCGTTGACACAAAATAGTGTTGTAAATAATTCAAAAGATCAACTTTTTGTCATAGATTGATCTTGACACCATTCCGATACAATTTGTCGAAATATCTGCCAGTATTGATATACTGTAACAAGAGCAATGCCAAAAAAAGGACTTTTGCATTGACATAATAGTATTTAGATTGATAAGATACGAATATATTTAAAATAATAATGCTCAAAATAAATATTTATTAATTGGCCATTACTTTTATTTACTTCTTAATTATTTCAAAAAGTAATTTTCACGTACAATTTTTTGTTCATTTTTCAAAGAGGTATTTAATTAGAAAATTATATGAACCTCGAAAAATGTTTATTCCTTTTTCTGCCTTCTCTCTCTTTTTTCCAATCCTTGCGTATAAATTATTCATATAAAAAATCTAGCTAAACGGGAATAAATAATTAATTCCGCAAGTAGTAAATAAATAATGAATATGCTTACCTCATTTTTTGCGGTTGCTCCGCCGGCATCATCCGATGCTTCCGGGCTTCCCCTTTTTCCTCTCATGTTCCTTCGTGTTGCTGTGCTTGTGGTACTTGTACGAGAAACTCACTCGCGAAAACATGGTTAATTACTCAACAAAATCAATTTTGTTCATTAAAACAAAATGCGGTTAATTAATATACGATCGCACGACACTGTCACTTCACTTACGAGGCTAATCATACGCGATGAGCATTTCGTTACATTACATTACATTACGTTACATTATGCTACATTATGAAATATAACGCTAGAAAAGCGCGATCTCATGAAACTCGGATCCGCTCGACACTCGCGATGTTTCGCGAATTAAGGATGTATGTGGCACATCTCAAAGTATTTCTAAAAGTTTAAAAATTTCATAGAATATTCTGTTATTATGTTGGAATATCTGTGTAAAACTTGAACATAATTCTCTTATTGATTTAAAAATTATTTTTGTAATTTGTTGTGTGTGTTCTTGATTCTAATATAAAATCATGTTTAGTGATTTATTTACGTATTTACTTGCAAATGAAGAAATTTATGAATTAAAAATCAATTTTTTTAAAATTGGAGATATTCGACCGTTAATGTAATACATACAAATTGAAATAANAGAACGCCTTGTACGGTCAAGCTGGATCTTAGTGCTTTTTATAAATTTTACTTGTGTGATTTTTATATACCTTTTTTCAAATTCAACCGACTACGCGCCGAATTACTTTTCCGGTCATAACGCAGCTATAAGTTGAACATGAACAGGTAATATCACATTAATTAAATTAGAAATAATTTAATAATTAACGATGCTAACTTGCATCTTGATATTAGACCCCTTATCCCCCCTGAAAAAACTTATTATTAAATTATTTCTAATTTAACTAATGTGATATTACCTGTTCATGTTCAACTTATAGCTGCGTTATGACCGGAAAAGTAATTCGGCGCGTAGTCGATTGAATTTGAAAAAAGGTATATAAAGATCACACAAGTAAAATTTATAAAAAGCACTAAGATCCAGCTTGACTGTACAAGGCGTTCTTATTTCAATTTGTATCAATTTTTTTAGTTATGCTACTAAAACTTTAATAAATATTTGTGCAAAAGTTTATTTGGAGTCATTTACTCGTTCAAGTTACTTACCTAAAATTGCAGCAAAGTAGGGTCATTTTCGATGAATAAAATAAACCATTATAAGCTAAATTATTCATTATATTTTGTAACGGATTTCAGAACGAAAATTCATCTATTCGCGATTAACATTTTTTTGTTGATTAGGAAAAAAAAGAATAAATTTAAGATGCCTGAAGTTTTCAAATTTCCACTTTTAATTAATATTGTAGAGCCAAAACATTCTTAAATACAAACAGCTAAAAGGAATTCGATGATTCGAAGATCATATGGCTAACTTCACGTGTCATCCGCCGTCATAATATTGCTCATATTATTTTCATTGTTTCTTTCGCGTACTTTCCGTACTTTGATCAAAGAATAACGTAAAGAATCTATTTTAATGCGAATTTTAGCTAACGATAATCTCCGTAATACAAAATACGTACATGAATTACATATAAATATCCGCGAAATATGTATAATATTTAAATTTAAATCCTTCACTTTGCGGATTATTGCGGTTAATTTCAATCAAATAAATCTTGCAAGTACACGTTTTAAGTTGTCAAATCTGTGTGCCGCGCGATTATCTAATATTAAGATACGAGATTATGTTTAATCTTAAATGCGAAATTAATATCGAAAGTGCTTACTAATTGGACGCGACGCGATGTTGTCCGAGTCTTGGTGCCGACCCGCTCTAATCGTGATATGCTAACGATCGAAAATCTCGGTAATGACATCAGCAAACTTCGTACCGCGTAATGCAACTTGACTGATGAAATAAAGTTAATGGATGATCAAAGAACGATAGACCGCACGCGCGTCTGAAGATATGCAATTAATATTTATTATTGCACGTACAATAAATCTCCAGAAATACACATATTAAATGGTTGATATATTACGGCTTTCAATTACTCTTTTCCGTATTGCTTCGCTCTCTCGATACGAGAATAGCGGGCAAATTGCATTTATATCGGCGAAAAGATCAATACGCGAGCGACGTGCAAAGAAATAATTAATGCCTTAAATGCGGAAACGGGACAAGAACTTACGGTTCCTTATAATACATTCCCAGTTTCTATAAACTGTTTATAATTGCGTTTCAAGCCGAACTGCATGCGCGCAGTTTATAGAAACTGGAAATGTATTTGAAAATTTACATATAAATGTTATTAGGCACCAAGATCCAGCCACGACCATAGTTGGCGCTTCTTTACATACTGTGTTAGCCGCATAAGCCGTCTAGACTAATGGGCTATCTGCAGTATGCTGTTAGTAATGGATCAGAAGTCAGGAGAGAGTTTTAAGCGAGTCAGTAGTGTGTCACAAAGCAATAATAAATCAATAATATCAGTGACGGCACGGAAATGACCAAATTTCATTTCTTACCATTTAAAACTTTGGTTACGTTATGAATGACTAATAATGAACATCATGTCTTGTTGTTTGCCCTGAGAACTCCTATCCTTCTGGTAGGTTGAAATAGTATGACGCAACGATCTAATGTGACTTATTCTGAATATAAGTTTCCTAAGATGTATGACGTAATTCTGAGCATTAAAGACCACAATATGATTGTTTTTGGTAATAATAGTATTAAAAAATTCTAATTCTTAGTTTGAAGATACTGTTATTTTTTATCTAACTTTTTCCACTCAACTCATGAAAATTATTAATGAATAATGAACATTTAATTTTCTTGATGAAACTATACAAAATTTCTTTATGTAAGCAAATTATGTTTGTTTAATGTTATTTAATTTCATTTCAATATATAAAATATTTTTCATCACTATACATATTTCATTAGTGTGATATGAGTGATTGATGGCTTGTTGTGCACGCAAAGAAATGATTTTTAATAATATCAGTCAAATAACAGTAGTTACTGCAAATTTTTTTGTCATTGTTAAAAGTTAATTATTAAAGATAAAATGCATTTGCTACGAGATACCAATTTATTAGTTTAAATTAAAAGCGTACTTTATCACAAATAGCTATTAATTATAAGAAAGAAATAAACGTATAAATTCTCAATAAAATTGAAAAAGTCTCCCAGACCCGAAAATGTGTTTCCGTATTTTACAGGATCGGTGTGTTTAAGGGTTAAAATAGCGAGATAACTTTCTGCAAAAATCAGTCGAATATATGTTTAATTATTAGACTATTATTTTTAATATATTCGATTGTGATGTTCGTAAAAAGTTGTCTGAATGTATTAACAAATTTTCTGTGCTATATATCAGCACAAAATTACCTTTTCAAAAAAAGGTAAAAAAAAGCGCCAGGTGTGTGTGTATACCCCTTAAATCTTTATTTTTTTCTACAAAACCCAAGTGGTACTTTCTTTATATCCTTATTGAAAAATTTTCCTATTCTAACCCTTGTGATACTCCCTTTAATTTCTATACAAAACCTAAGTGGTACTATTTCTGTATTATTATTGAAAAATCTTCCTATTCCAACCCAAGTGGTATTTACTTAAAAATAAATATCTTAAATATAATCCAACCTAAATGTATTTTTCCAAAAAAATGTATGAAATTTTTAAATTGCGCCAATTATAAAGAAAATATATTGTTCTTTGAAATAACTGTACTACTTTTAACAAATAAAATGCAAGTGATAGTATCTTTATTTTTTTTAATAAAACCCAAGTGGTGGTATCTTCATTTTCTTTTTAAATAAAATTCAAGTGGTACTATTTTCATTGAAAAATCTTAACAAAACAAAAAATAGCAACAGACATAAAAATAAACTAAACAAGAGAAGATATTAAAAATTAATCCTATCATAACTATAACATAAAAGATAAACAAATTGAAAGAAAATACATAAGGAAAGAAATAAAAAATTTTATAATAAAATAAAATAAGAGACAGAGAGAGAGAGAGAGAGAGAGAGAGAGACGGAGTAAGAGTGGTTTCCCTTCCCCGCTTGATGTCATCCACCGTATCCAGACCCAGAAACGATCGCTCCCCCTTCTCTTCGCCAGGCCCTTGCTATCCAGAAACGTGCTTCCACTGTATACCCCCCTTCGCCAGGCCCATGCCTTGTGACATTCCAAACACATACACACCACATACAGTATCAGCCAAAATTATATCACCTTTCGACTTTTTTTTAGCATAATTTGTTTTAAAGAGCACGAATCTCTATTCAATTATAATATGTTTTGATGATAAGTATAATTTACGTAAATAACTTTTTATCAAATAATGAAAACAGCAACTTGTGAAAAATTAATTTTATTTGATATTTCCAAAATATGTTAAATTTTAATCATAAATTTTGAGTTATTATAACAAGTATAAATAATGTGGAATATTAAATCTAACTGCTAAAATTGGATTAAGATGATAAAAACAATGATTGCGACACGAAAAACAAAGAAAGCACAAAAGTGCGACTATGAAAAAATTAGTAAAAAATTCGGAGATCATAGTATATATTGTCAAATCTCATATTACACTTTATATACAAGGTGTACCTTTCATTAAGTGTTTACTATAAAATTTTGAGTGTATTCAATTCACTTCGATAAAAGTTATGTTCAAAAAATCGAAAGGTGATATAATTTTGGCCGGTACTGTACGTATACTCACTAAAACATAGTGGCACAACAACTGCCCTATACACCTACTTATTCTTGTGTTAGTAAATAGCCTAAGGCTATATAAAACCGTAACTAATAGAGTAATGACCTTTTGGACCTTCCAAGTAAACCAACAGGTATTAGTAATCTAGCATTCGAGCAGTGCACTCGAAAATTTTATTTCTAATCGCAGCATTTTAATTTGTGATCTCTTGTTTCATTTATTATTATGGATTGTACATCAAATCTAGAGATTTGAGACAATCAATTAACCTGTGGAAATCGAGGACAATAAAAGTTAGTGAATCCGAAACAAATATAATGTGATGAAGAGAGTTCTAGTGCATCGACAAAAAAAAAATGAAAATGCAAGAGGACGTAATTGTATCAGAAGATTATTCTATAAAATATAGAGATATTAAATTTTACTTAAAATAACGAAAGCATGAATCAATTAAATTGGAAAATTAACCCTAAAATCATTCCAAGCGGCAATAAAACCGTAGAAA